>QMIH01004729.1:2545-15337 GCA_003987875.1 Clarias batrachus
ACCCCCCTAGTGGCGGACCTTGACAATTACAACATAGAGTCTGGCAGTTCAAACAATGGTTAAATATCCAAAAAAAAACAAGTAAATCTTAACACAACAATTGTTACCAACTATTGGTGGGTGTCACATAAATAAGACAACAAAGTAGTTTTTTTCTTCTAAATCCTACATTTGGCTGCACTTTTCAACCTGCTTCTTTCAAAGTGTGTCCATGTTTTTCAGTATAACATGTTCTACAGTTATACATTGCATTTTATCAGGCACATATATTATGTCTTGCTCTGGTTGTCTTACTCTCATACCACCACTTCTCCTCAACAATCAATTGGCATTTAGCATTTGCTTTCCATTAATATAACACATCACTCCGTATTTGTCACAATAATTATTATATCCATAAAAATACCCAGAGCTATACACTTTAAATGTCTAGTATTAATTATGGCCTTTTGCAATTATGAAATAATTATGCAATTATGCAAATATTATGCTTGGGAAAGGCACACATGTAGAAGTCATGCAAGTGTCTACAAACTTTGCCCCAATAGTAGATAATTAGAGATTGTGTAATACAGCTGGCTGTTTATGGGTCATTGGGTAAACTACCAACCTCCTGTGCTTATTGGATTGGTGTTCGACATAATTTTTTTCTCTTATGTTTATAGAGCCTTGGTTGCCACAGAGACCAAATAATTTCCCTCAAACTATTCTCTCATACACTCCCTCATTCTTTATACAACTTTTCCTGTACATTGTTGTTGGTGGAGTTTATCCCAGGGGCCTCGAAGGAAGAAGCAGGGTACACGCTGGATGGGGTGCCAAACCATTGCAGGACACACAAGCACACAAACTCACAAACACACTTACCGAGGTCAGAATCAAACACTCAACACCGGAGGTGTGAGGCCACAGTTTTAACCACTGTGCCACCAAGCTGCCCATCAAACCAGATGTTTTTTAAAAATAAAAATAAATAAAAAGTTCTTTTTTTAAAAATTACCAATCAACATATATTATAATAGGTAATTGCCAGAAATGAAAAGCGGCAATTCAGAAAAAAAAGAAATATTATATGTATATAATATATATTAAATAAATAAATAATAAATATTAAAATAAATAAATAATATATATTAAACATGATCGTGCGACTAAACTTAATATTACGGTCTGTTTTCCAAAAACATCGTAACTTAAGTAGCACATGAAAATCTTCGTAGATCTATAAGCGCTCTGGAGTAATCGTAAAGCCTTAAGTGCATCGTAAGGGATCAGAGTTATGAGGGAACCTGCTGGACAACCGGCAAATTGCAATTAAAAATTTACTTCTCTTCAGTCATTTTTCATTTTATTTGTACGTATATTTTTATTCATTGCTATTTTCTACTCATTACACAATTCAATATAGAAATAATAACGAATAAAGAAATAAAATAAAAATGGCATAAATGTTAGAATGAAAAAAAAGTACACTGTTGTATATGGATATTTCGAGGGKAGTACAAATATTGTATTTAACAGAAAATACTTAATGTGCTTTAAAGATGACAAATAAAGGAGAAACTCAAAAAATGTGTCAATGACTTGCTGGCGTGCATGAAACCCAGCCATGTATTGAACTTGTCTTGGTTGATCATCATGAAGTCTTATTCAACTTCATTCTCTTACTCCACCTCTTCAGCTTCCTCCCTGATGACCAAGGGCACTTTTGCCCTCACTGCAATGTTGCACAACATAGCTGTTACTGTTATTACAGCACAGCACTTTTGTGGCACAAAGAGAAGAACACCAATGGACTTGTGAATAACCCGAAAGCATAGCTTAAATGTTCCTAAAGTGCGCTCCACAATACTTCGGGCAACACGGTGAGCCTCATTGAAATGTGCCTCACTGTTAAGGACAGGATTAGCAACAGGGGTGAACAGATATGGCCTTAATGGATATCCACTGTCACCAAGCAGCATCCACTGTCCTTTTGAGTTTTGGGCCTCTTGACCCAAAACTTGACCCACAGATGAGTTCGTAAAGATATAGGAGTCATGTGTGCTCCCAGGCCACCTTGCAACAATGTTTGTGATTAAACACWTATGATCACAGATTACTTGGCAGTGCTGGATAATCTTTGCGGCATATATATGTATGGCCATCCACAGAAGGCGTACTGATGGGAATTAAAGTACGTACCATCAATGACTCTAATGACTTGTGGTATATGGTAATGTGTTAAAAATACTCCTGAATGTCTGACATGGCCTGTCTTGATGCTGGAAATTGGATGTGTTCAGCCGCAAGTGGAAGCAGTGCATAGGTGACTCTGGACACAGATGGTTTACTTAGTCCAAGGCCACCTCCAAGTACCTGAAGAAAACTGCCTGTTGCATAATATCTCAGAGCAGCTAAGAGTTGCACATCAATGCACAAGGCAAAATTCCTCCTTGTAGCACACATCAGCTGAGGCCCAGTGACATTGAGCAGCTGGAGTATTTCTCCTCGTGGCGGACGATATCTGTCAATGTCAGCCATATCATCAAGCATATCCAGAAGATTTATTTTGATGCTGACTGATGAAGGCATTTATAGTACATAATGTACTCCATGTATTCCTTTCTCTTTGCCTCACTCTCAGCTGGAAATCTCGCTGTAGTGGAGCCATGATTTCCTCTGCAAGACTACTGAAGTGTGAACTTTATATACTATCCTAAAATTGCTCACAAGAACCACATGATTAAAGTTTTTCAGGCTGTGATAATATTCACGTCACACACTGATTGTCATCTATTTCACTAATTGCAGGAGGCCCTACTTGAAGAAACTGAATTACTGATTTTTGAAATTGCATCAATTACCTCTTCCCTGAATTTATTCTCTTGTCAGGTTCATAATGATCAAAGGTTGTGCTTTTATAAATGTATATGAAGAGTGCATTTATATAAAACAGTGCTGATAAAGAATGTGCACWTTAAACATTTTTCTGCACCTATATGGATARGCTAATAGACAGGCCCTAATACTATATTGCCACACACACCCTCAAGACTCAAGCTGTAGTAAAATATATACCCTTCTTTTCACAGAAAAGGCTGAAGCCTAGTCCAGATTAAAATGTAAGTCTGAGCTTTTTTAAACTGAAGGACACTACCACTGACTGATCTTAAAATATAAAAGTCCCTTTGTTTCGTCTCAAAATGGACACCATTAATGTTTTTTTCTAAGGAATATTTAAGAAAAATTACTTAAATCTAATTGAACCATGGCCTAATCCTGGCCCTGACTGTGAAACTAGCCCATAGGGCTTGCATGCTTATTTTTATTTATTTATTTATTTTTAAGGTACTACAAGTAGTTATTTAAATTTGAAACACTAATAATGAGAATTCGTCTGCTTGATAGTATTTAATTGAGCCTTATGCTTTGGATTAACAAACATCAAAATGTTGCATTTAAACAGTTTTTATTGATTTAAGTTGTTGTTCATCTCATTGGCCTCTTTAAGAGATTGTCTGATATCTTTTTCTCTTGCTCCAGCTGTACTAAATCCTGATTACAACCACAGACATTCTCAAATCGCTGAGGGGTTGTGGCTGTAGCCTGAACAATTGAAGATGGAGGCTGGGGCATAGATGGACTGTTGGGAGGACTGGGAGATGGTAGGTGTCTGTCAATAGGAGGTGAACCTGATTGCTCTTGTGAACATGATAGACCTGGCTCAGGTTCAGGTTGATGCAATCCTACTCCTCCATGGAGGTCAATACCACCATAAATCCCATCTGAGGCAGTTGTGCCAAGAATTGACAGTGCTCTTCTTCTTCTGTTGTAAGAACGGGGCATCATTAGGCCCACCACCTGTTTTATTAATTGTTGTCTTCTGCAGTGGCCTTTTACTTTTAGCTAGGCTTGAATAGTCCTGCCACTTCTTCCTGACCTTCTTCCCTGATCTTTTAATCCCCCTTGTTGCAGTACGTTTTGCAGCAATATCGTTTTCATTTTTGTTTTTCTTTATTTATATGACGGCCCTTAAACTTGCTGAAAATTATATGTTTTTGTAGCTCCACCTCCTCTAAAATAATATTAATTTCCTCTTTCTGAAAAATGTCTTTTCTTTGTTGTTTGGTTTCAGCCATTTTGCTAGTGTCTCCAACCCTAGGTATGTGCTTATTTAAATGTTTTTCCTATTAGCAAATGCACATCAGGTGAAGCTAATTAAGCTAAACTTTTTCAAAAATAAATGTAAGCGCTTATTTATTTATTTATTTATTTATTTATTTTGATGTGAGATAAGCAATTATTGATAAAGAAATTGATAAATAATCCTACTTAAATAATTAAGGTTTCATATAAATATGCCAATGATGCTGATGTCATTTCAGGCGAGATTGGAGCAAGACAGTGTTTTTACAGTACAACATTTCCAGTTAATTTATGTTTTTAAACTTGCTCAAGGAGAAATTACAGGACTTTTTATGTTATTCGAGTTGAATATACATTCATACAAGTAGAAGAAGAAACAATGACGAGCCATTCTACAGGGTGACATTTCAGCACTTGACCAACGAATAGCGAGTCCTATAAGTAACACTTAAAGCAGGGCTACGTGCAATTGTGTTAGGTGCACTTTTGGGAACGTTCGCAAAATGACTCATAGAAAACGCTCTTAAGCACTAAGATCAATCGTTATCGGGATATATCCCCCCGGTCAAAACTGACCGGTAGTTTTCAAATGAACACAGATAATGCTTGAACACATTTACAGTTTTCTCATGTAGCTCTAGTGAAAAAGACTAGTGTCATCCCAATATTCTTCGGTTTTGTCTTCTCATGAGCATTCTGGGTAGTCTACTGAGGTCGTTGCACGTTCTTTGAAAATGTATACACCCAGGGGTGCAAAAATGGGGTATGCATTATCTGCAGTGCATGGGGGCCGCCACACGAAGGGGGGGCGCCATTGTGAAAAAATATATTTTAAAATAGTCTTTAATAAAGCTTTTAAAATATTTAAAAAATATATTTGTTAAGAGACTATTTTTTAAACATTTTAAATTAGTAAAAAAAAAAATATATATATATATCAATTGAGCCCCCGCCCCCTCAATAGTTGCCAGCCACGTATGCAAAATGGACAGAAGAGGGAAGAACAGAACTGACGCGCAGAACAGAAAAAGAAAAAAAGAAAATGAAACAGTGTCTTAAAATGAGGACAGCAATGTCAAAATGGATAAAAAGAGATTGGTAAGCTTTAAATTCATCAACATTTAACGTTATTGCCACTGGGCATAGTTACCGTCCGTTAATATCAAAACATTATTCCTGAAAAAATAGGCGTTTGGTTTAAAAGAAAATAACTTACTGTTAAAAATGTTAACTGAGCACAACCAAGTTATTGAGCTCTTGCCTTATCCTCTCAGTTCGTTAAGCTCAGTCCAGGGGCGCAATAAATGCACGATTTTTTTCTTTTTCCGGAAAGCCCTGCTGTGTAAACAGAACGAGACTAGCGTATGGATCCCTCTACACGTATTCATACAGTATTCGAGACCCTCTTGTAAGATTTTAAAATTGTAAACAGGATTCTCAAAACAGCTTGAAAAACCAAAAAGTTTCTAAACATTATGCAGTTTAAATTTATTAATGCATGAGCGTTTTTTCTGTTTCTGTTGTAATAACAGTGCTAAAGAAATTACATCACTGTTTAGCAAATACAATCATTTTAATGCTTTGTACATAAGAGTTCATAAAAAAGACGAAAAAGATGAAGAGTACAGAGAGAAAGAAAATAAGTCAAGAGCAGGTGAAGAGAACAGGTAGGAGCTACCACACAGGATACTATGACTTAAAGGGCTCATGACATACATTTACCATTTTTATGTGTTTTCTGATGTACACTTACAGTAAGTTATAGTTTTTTTGTGCACCAGAATTACAAAATGTTTTTTTTTTATAGTCCAGTGACCTCTTATTTGTCAAAAAAATCACGAAAAATTTAATTCATCTTGTCATGACCACTTTAAACAATATCAAAAAAAACATAAATTTGGGATTGATGATTTAAGGTATATATTTTGTGAAATATCTGGTTCATTTACTTAGACATGCAGATGAGGAGAACAATGAAAGAAAATTAGTTCAGAGCAGGTAAAGGCCATATATGATTTTATGACTTACACAGTATTAAGAAACATGTAGAATAAGTTATTGTAGCCTTAAGAAACAAAGTTTGTGAAGCATCTATTTTGTTTACTCAGTTGTGAAGATGAAGATACGCCAAAATCCACAGCAACGGTCACATTTTTAAAAATGGCCTTGATGTGGAAAAGTGCTTTGCACCACGTCAGGGTCTAAGCATACGTACTGTGCACTTTTTCTTGTCAGAGTACTGCAGGTTATTTGAAAATCTAAGTTATTTTTGCAGCTTGCCAGTCTAAGGATTTGGACATTGACTGCTGCTATTTTATATGTAAATGACATTAAATGGGAGGTGGGGCGCAACCCATGATCTTGCATACCCCTCAGCAAATGTGCCCCTGTATACACCACATATGTGGCACACAAAGCTTGTTTTTTATCTGTTTGGCGGACGAAGTTGGCACCTCTTTCTTTTGCTTCCTCCTTTAAATTAAAGGGTTAATCACTTTAAATCATCATCATCATCATCATCATCATCATCAACAACAATCACGTATTATTATTATTATTATTATTATAGGTGTTGATTGATATTAATTTGGGTGTCGCTGTCCATTACTGTGGTCCTGAAGATAGACTAATCTTCCCTTTATTTAACGGAACTCGCTGGCGTTTGTCTCCGGGTGTCGCTGTTTGCTAGTAAATGACACTGAAGGGCGCATGCTCTTGCAGTAAGAAGGAGTGGGTATAATTCTCAGAATCCATTTTATCCACCACAGGACTTTCACAGGAGCGCCCTTCGAAGACTTTATATATATTAAATATTCAAGAAAAAAGTAAGAGCAACTATAGAGAGCTTTCAGAAAGAAACCGAATCACCTGAAGCATGAAGACTATAGAGTGCATGTGCATTTTTTCTTTTGTATTTTGGGCAACATGGAGACCGGCTTTATCAGTCACCCGTTACTCTATAGCTGAGGAGATGGAAAGGGGGTCTATTGTTGCGAATCTAGCTGCAGACTTTGGACTGGACGTAGGGGCTCTTGCTCAACGAGAGGTAAAGTTAGATATATTTACTAACAAAAAATACTTAGACGTTAATAAGAAAACTGGGGAGCTGTACGTTGTTGAAAGAATAGATAGAGAAGGTATTTGTCAGATCAAAACGTCAAATTGTTTCATTAAATTGGATATGATAATCAAAAGCCCACTTCGTATTTTTAACATTGAATTAGAAATCACAGATATAAATGACAATGCTCCATATTTTAGAATGGACAGGGTAGAATTGGATGTCTCCGAATCCGCATCGCCTGGAGAAAGATTTTCTTTACCCAATGCACAAGACCCGGATGTAGGGGCTAACACTATACATACTTACAGGATTAGTGAAAGTGATCATTTTACTATAGACATCCATTCTGGTAGTGATGGTACAAAGTATGTCGACTTGGTCCTTAAAAAATCATTAGACCGTGAAGCACAGCCTATTCATAATCTTATTCTCACTGCTGTAGATGGCGGTATGCCTGCACGCTCTGGAACTGCCAATATTATCGTTCGTGTGCTAGATACAAACGACAACGCCCCTCAGTTTGACCGCTCATTGATGACAGTGAAAATGAATGAAAATTCACCGATAGGAACACTTGTCACTAAACTAAACGCAACTGATGCTGATGAAGGCTCGAACGCAGACATAACATATTCTTTCACACTTTACACCTCTGAAAAAACGCAAGAGGTATTCAATTTGAATTCAAAAACTGGCGAAATAACTATTATAGGAACTATAGATTTTGAAGACATGAAAATATATGAGATGCATATAGAGGCCAAAGATAACGGTCCTGTTCCGCTCTCCAGTCAGTGTAGAATAACAGTGGACATTATCGACATGAACGATAATTATCCGGAGATAACCATAAAATCACTAAAGAACACTGTGAAAGAGGACATTCCTGTCGGCACAGTCATAGCCCTTGTAGGTGTTAGTGACAGAGACACGGGGGACAATGGCAAAGTTAATCTCACAGTAAACAAAAACATACCATTTACTCTAAATAAGTCATCTGATTATCACTACGAACTGCTAATCTCCGAATCTTTAGATCGAGAAATAACTCCAGAATATGATATTACTTTAGTAGTGACAGACAGGGGACATCCTCCACTGTCCGACAATGAAACTATAATAGTGCATTTACTGGACGTTAATGATAACGCACCTCAGTTCCCACTGAGTTTCTACAAGATATCTGTAATGGAAAATAATCCTCCCGGGGCTTTGTTGAGCTCTTTAACTGCCAATGACCCAGATTTACATGAAAATCAGTATCTAGTTTATTTTATAATAGAAAAGGAAATAACAAACATATCCATGTCAATGCTTTTCTCCATTAATCCAGAGAACGGTAACCTTTACGCACTAAAGACATTTGATTATGAGATAGAGAAGGAGTTTTTTTTCCACGTAGAGGCTAGGGACTCTGGTGTTCCTCCACTCAGCACAAACGTAACAGTTCACATTATTATAATGGACCAAAACGACAACACACCGATTATCGTGTCTCCATGGCGTGCGCATGGATCAGTGGTGGAAGATAAAATACCAAGAGCCACTGATAAAGGAACTCTTATAGCCAAAGTAATTGCTATAGACACAGACTCTGTGCACAACTCTCGCGTTACCTATCAGTTTCTTCAGAACACTGATGCTACATTGTTCAGTCTGGACCAGTACAACGGAGAGATTCGGACCACAAGAATGTTCAGTTACAGAGACTCGCGCCACCAGCGRCTSGTKGTGATYGCMAAGGATAACGGAGAGCCATCTCTGTCTGCTACAGTCACCATCAAACTGTCCACAGTGGAGACCGCACTTAAAAGCTATGCTGACATGACTGAAGTTCCCTTAGAATATGACATCTTTTCCGATCTAAACCTGTATCTTGTAATCGGACTGGGCTCGGTGTCATTCCTGTTGCTAATTACAATATTGGTGACCATTGTGCTGAAGTGTCAGAAACAGAAACCAGCCAGTAAAGCTGCTCCTCCTTGTAGGAACAGCGTGATCAGTGAGAGGAACTCTACCATCGCCGACTCTACCCTCGTGTCCAACGATGCCTACTGGTACAGTTTATTTCTAGCTGAGACCAGGAAAGGAAAGCTGGTAGTTAGACAACCTGTACCAAAGGGGACGAGATACATTGTATCCAGTATACCGAGAAGCACAGGAATGACTGACACCAGTGATTCAGCTGCGTCTACTCTGCAGGTAAGGCAGCAAATATTGCATAAACCCGTATGCATATGATAAAGTTATGGTATTAATGTCCACATCACATATAAAATTTGGATTATATACCAGGCAAAACARGATCATGTTGTTTTCAACAAGAGTGAAAAACATGAGCATAAATTGTACTTTCGGACTATAACCTTTTCCCAATAGCACGTTTTTTTATTTGAACTGCAAATAAATCTTAGATGTAGCGTCATAATATTATCACTTAAAATACTATATGCTAAAAGACATCAATGTTATTTATTGTCAAGTTCCACATTTAACATTCTTCTATATAGGCATGAAGGGAGCAAGGAGACAGTAGCTATAGTACAGACATGGACAAAAATGAGTCATAAAGTCAGATTTTTTAATCTGATTTAATGTAGTCATTATTGTTCTAATTTTTACCTATACAGCTCTGGAAAAAATAAGAGAACACTGCACTTTACTCCATAAAACTTCTGGAATGTCATCAACAGTAAGGTGGAGCATGTGAACCATCAATCAAAGCTGAGCTGTTTACTTTTTTTGCAGAAAGAGTGGTATAAAATTATAACAGCATTGTCAAAAAACTGGTGAAGAGCATGCCAAAACGCATGAAAGCTGTAATTGCAAATCGGTGTTATTCCACCAGATACTGATTTCTTAATCTTATTCAGGCAAAGCATTAACAGAATTTGTTTACAAATTATTTGCATTTAGTTTTTTAAAGAATTACTAAAGCTCATTTTGAAGTGTTGTGATGTCGCCATTTCCTTTAAACATACACTCTAAATAACAATAGTTATATTTTAAAGTAGAAGAAATATTGTCAGCTGTTCACACAAATGAAACAAAACTGCTCATCTCACCAATACATTCACCTGTAAGAAAAAAACATAAGAAAGGATTATTTTATTATAATATTTTTAATATATATATTTTTTCCAGAGCTGTATAGAGGGAAAAAATAAGGCTGTCTGTGGTTTCTAAATTTATTTGGATGCATTGGATGGCCTGGGTTAGTGTGGGATTTCCCGGCCTGAAATTGTGTCCCAGTCAAATCGTTTAACTAAATAATCCTGCGAGTAGGTGGTGGTCTTCTTGTCATGTGTTATTTGAATTAAGGTAATTGTAACAGTTGTGAAAATCATACTTGTTGTGACTATTAATGTGAATATTGGGAGTGATTACAGGTTCGTTTGTATTATTTTTTTATTCTAAAATGAATGTACAATTTACTGAGGCTAGAGAGATCATTTCCCTTAAAATCAGTATGAACATTCCTATTTGAAATGTATTTTCGGCCTGTGCGAAAAGTGGCGCTGTATTCCAGGAAAAAGAATGATACGAGTGTCCAATGGGCGTACACGTCTGCCGCCATCACAGTATAGAACATTGAGCGATCATAAAGAGCATCGTGCTTAAAAGGATTTACACCAATTACCGCATCCCGGCGTTAAGAAGTCTTTTACTTATCTCAAAAACGTGACATCATATACTAACATTTATTTCCCCCGTTTCAATTTCGACTATTATGGAAGTCCTGTCGGAAAGTTACTAATTTGTGCAGGAAGAAAACGCTGTAAGGAGACAATGGGGATTTATATGAACGCGCAGTGCTGGAGAAGGTACGTCTCGGGTGTTGTCCTATTCTCTGCCATGATTCACACATCGTTTACTGTAACTCACTATTCTATACCKGAAGAAATGGAGGAAGGGTCCGTTGTGGCAAATCTAGCAACAGATTTAGGACTGGATTTAGACACACTGATTAAACGAAAGGTTCGACTAGATGTCATTGCGAATAAGAAATATCTCGACATAAACAAAGAGAAAGGGGAGCTCTACATATTAGAAAAGATTGACCGTGAGCATCTGTGTCCTGCTAAAACCACAACGACATGTTTTTTAAAAATGGAAGTGATTGTGGAGAGTCCTGTGCGCATATTTTATATCGAATTGGAAATAACTGATATTAATGACAATAACCCTCATTTTCGGCGGGACACTATTCATTTGGACATTTTGGAATCGACGCCAGCAGGAGAAAGGTTTTCTGTCAGCAATGCGGTGGATTCTGATGTTGGATCCAATTCGGTTAAAACATACTATCTAAGCGAAAGCGATCACTTTGGTATAGAGATACAGTCCGGTAGAGACGGCTCAAAATTTGCTGATTTAATCCTGAAGAAGACATTAGACCGTGAAGTTCAAGCTGTCCATAATCTGATACTTACTGCTGTGGATGGCGGAGTCCCTGCGCGCTCTGGTACCGCCAGCATTGTGGTCCGAGTGCAGGATGCAAATGACAACGCACCCAAGTTTGATCGGGAAAGCTATTGGATCAATGTCACAGAGAACTCGCCCATAGGAAGCCTAGTAGTTAAACTGAATGCAACTGACTTAGATGAAGGCTCTAATTCAGATATTACATACTCGTTTGGCCTATATACGTCGGAAAAGGCGCAAGAGGTTTTTAGTTTAAGTCCAGACACTGGTGAGATAAGAGTTAAAGAAATGATAAATTATGAGGATTTCCGAATTTACAATATGGAGATTATAGCAAAAGATAAAGCTACTAATTCATTATCGGGACAGTGTAAAGTAACAATTATGATTACAGACATGAATGACAATCATCCAGAGATTTCAGTACGATCCTTTACAAGTCCTGTTAAAGAGGACATCGCCGTGGGATCAGTTGTTGCAGTGATTAGTGTAAGTGATAAAGATTCGGGTGAAAATKGTCAAATTGATCTTCATATTTCTGAGAATTTACCTTTTGCATTAAAAGAATCATCTGAGAATTATTACGAGCTCGTGATATCCGAACCACTGGACCGTGAACAGGTTGCAGAATATGACATCACGTTCACCGTTACTGACAGAGGAAACCCCCCTTTATCTGATAATGAAACTGTAACTCTAGAGCTATTGGACATTAATGACAACGTGCCACATTTTCCACAATCATTTTATACAATACGGGTTGTGGAAAATAATCCGCCTGGAGCTTTACTGAGTTCCCTCACTGCACACGACCCAGACCTCCATGAAAATCAGTATCTAGTTTATTTTATAATAGAAAAGGAAATCGCAAACACCTCMATGTCMATGCTGTTYTCCATTAATCCAGAAAACGGCAATCTTTACGCACTAAAGACATTTGATTATGAGATAGAGAAGGAGTTTCTTTTTCATATCGAAGCCAGAGACTCTGGTGTTCCTCCACTCAACAGTAACGTAACAGTTCACATTATTATAATGGACCAGAACGACAACACACCGGTTATAGTGTCTCCATGGAGGGCGCATGGATCAGTGGTGGAAGATAAAATACCAAGAGCCACTGATAAAGGAACTCTTATAGCCAAAGTAATTGCTATAGACACAGACTCTGTGCA
>QMIH01004731.1:0-15332 GCA_003987875.1 Clarias batrachus
CCCGAGCCATGTCTCGGTGAAGCAGAGGAGATTGCAGTCCCGAATGTCTCTCTGGAACTTTACCCTGGCCCTGAGGTCATCGAGCTTGTTCTCCAGTGACTGGACATYGGCGAGCAGGATGCTAGGCAGAGGTGTGCGGTGTGCACGGGCTCTCACCCTGTTCCTGACGCTGGCTCGTTTCCCTCGGGGCCGCCGCTTCGCGTCGCGTCCTTTGTTTTCCCTCAGGATCTCACTTGGCCAGCTCGGATCCGGAGTTAAAAACTTCGAATTGTGAGTWCATTGTAGACCAATAGAAATGAGAGTATCTCTATTTTACCTAATGCACTAAATGGTGATGAATTTGCYGGATTAAAGTTGCTGAAAATTAACTTAAAAGACAAAAAAATAGTAGAAGAGGTCGGAGCAGTCCCGACGGTAGCCGACCTCACTGGCGCCATTTTGACATTCCATTATAAAGTTATTCTATTATAAAGTCATTTAAATAGGTGTTTATACTACTTATAATATGTATGCTTGTGTGTTTTCCTTCTCACAGTGAYCTGTATGTAAATCAACTCCCTGTGTATCAGCTGATTTCTACACCAGCTTTACATCCTGAGCAGAAGGTGAGTGCTCAGAAKTATTCACCCCTCTTTTCAGGAACACCACTGACCATGTCTTAATCAGGGGACAGGCACACACATGTCTGTCTCTTCATGGACATAATGTGTGTGTTAATGAATGGGGTAATCAGAGACAAATTGTGCAGCATTACTTGATGGCAAAACCCAATAATAGATTGCATTCTATAAAATGTATGAAAGTGTGTGTGTGTGTGTCAAACTGTTATAGTAATATCATGATGTCTTTTTACCAGACACTTATATTAACATCATGTCTCCCCTGTTGTAGATTGTYGTGGAGAGGAYGGACCCTTGATCCTCTGACTCCTTGTACCACCAATACATACAGTACGTGTATTTTATTAATTTCTAAATAAAGTGTTTAATGTCAGTTATAGTTGAGTATTTTTTAAAACAGTGCATGTAAAGCATTGCAGAAAATGATGAATAGAATTAGATGTTACTTCACACTGTGTGAGGGTACAGGTTTATACAGTTCCACTCTGTGTGAGGGTACAGGCCTATACAGAATTCATTACTGCTCCTTGTGTGAGGGTACAGATTTGTCTACAGTATGGGATTTTAACATCATTACTGTTTTTCTGCTAACTGAARCTTGCTGRTTTGGTGATTGTTAGTGACAGCTCTGCTTTAGTACAAAAAATATGCTGCATAATATTMATCAGTACATTAATAACATATGTTCAGTAGTTAAAGCAGGGGTTTTTAAATGTTTTACAACAAAGGCCTCCTTTAACTCTTAAACTCCTTCGCATACATTTTACTTATAGTGCATCTCAAAAAATTTGAATACAAGGCAAAAAAAAAAATGTGAGGCAAATTTTTTTTCACCCATATCATGTCAGCCTTTTTTTTTTGCCTTGGTTTTTTTTTTGCCTCGCAATTTTTTTTTTGCCTCGGATTATTATTTTTTTTTTGCTTCGCATTTTTTTTTTCAAGGTGTAATTTTTTTTTTCCTCCAAAGTTTCTTTTTTTCCAGCCATGTCCCTTAAGGGGCTCAGTACTATTTTTTTTTTCCTCGAAAGTTTCTTTTTTTCCAGCCATGTCCCTTTAGGGGCTCAGTATATATGTGTATATATACGCACATATGTAAAGTCTTATGCAAAAGTTTGGACATTCCTTTTGTGCCTGTCTAAGAAATCTGATCTATACATTGARGCACCTAGAACTGAGAAATTTAATGAAACCCAGATGTTGAATGTAAAATCAGCGCGGGAAAACTGGCCGACTTTGTTTAGAATCAGTATTTAAGCAAGAAGCCGTCGGGAGTCGTGGTGTGTTCTGCAGACCTCCCGACTTTATTGATCAACCAATAAAGTTGTAACCTTCTGAAATCAAAGCCTGAGTTTTCAATTAATTTCCACGACACTTCTTCTACTACGAAACTTTAAAAACTTTACAGTCAGTACTTGCCCAGCAAACCAGCCTTTTGCAGYGGATTAAAACGTCTGAATTATGTTCAAATATACAAAAAAAGCGAAAAGACACTCGACTATTTTTCATATGTTGTTTTTTTAATTCAAAAAGTTCGTAAAAACACTTTAAAATGAGAGAAACACCATCAAAATCCTCATTCACCCTCTCGGCGCTAGGTGGTGATTTCATCTGCGCGCRCCCGGGGACATATAGGGACACTGAATTTCCCGGAACACCGGTTCCGTATTTATGCCGGCTCACGTGATTCAACACGTCATCGGGCACTCTCACGCATTGGCCAAGTCTTATCACGAGACTTTAAACCGTATCCCAAATCGCTGTCATGGGACACTTTAAACCAGGGGTGCACACACTTTTTCAGCCTGAAAGCTACTTATGACATGACCGAGTCAAAATGATCTACCACCTACTAAAAATGCAAAACACATTATTTATAAATATATTGAGAATTATTTTTATATGTACAGTATATGCTGGTGTACCTTGCATTACTGCATCAACCTATATTACACAATACAACTTTGTACATTTTTTTGTCATTACCTTACTCTGATGACTTGCACTGAATGAAATCAGACAGGGATGCATAATCCGGACAGTAGCTGCTGATAGCCAGCCTCAAGCAGACTTCCAGATGCTCATCAGTCATGGTGGAACGGTACTTGGACTTAATGATCTTCATGTGGGAAAAGGCTGACTCACATAAATAAGTGGAGCCAAATAATGCAGACAAGAAGGTAGCACATTTCCTGATGTTGGGGTACTTGTCCTCTGTGAGTAAGTTCCAGAATTGCCCATGAGCTCTTGCCTTCAGCTGAATGTCGGCTTGAAGTGTCAGAATCTCATCCTCCACTCCAGAAGAGGTCAGGTGAAACAGTGTTGCAACTTTTGATGTCAGTGAAACAAACTCAGCATCTTCCTGGAAAGGGTAGCACATGAATGTAGCGACTAGCTCGAGTAAAGCAAAGTCTTGAAAGCGTCTGTCGAACTTTGACAGACAATTGTCAATTTGCTTTATGTAGCATGCACTGTCAAGCTGCGCACATGACTGCTCTTGTGTCTCCAGCTCTTTTTGTTTGCCAAATCATGGCGGTGGAGCTTTGAGAAGAGATGTTGCATTTTCATTTGAAAGCATTAATTGAGCTGATCATATTGATCACAGTTTTGTCCTTTCCTTGCAGCTCTAGATTAAGGTGATTCAACATGTTGGTCTGATCGGTTAAGAATGCAAAATCCAGCAGCCACTGATTATCATTTAGTTGGCTATAATCTGCATGTGTACCTTCACGGAAAAACTCCTTAATCTCCGGCAACAGCTCTCAAAATCTTTGCAGGAATTTCCCCCGACTTAGCCATCTCACCGGTGTGCAACAACAACTCAGAGTGGTCACACTCAGCCTTCTCAAGATGTGCACGGAACAGCCGTCTTTGAAGAGATCTGGCACGAATAGAACAGGCGATCTTTGTTGCCACATCCATCATCTCTTTCATGTTGAGCATTTTTGCACATAATGCTTGTTGGTGTGTAATACAGTGGTAACTGAGGAAGTCCGGAAAAGCATTGTCCTCCCTGCACTTAGCGATAAATCCATTCGAGCGGCCAACCATGGCGGGTGTGCCATCCATTCCACTAATTTTTATCCCCTTTCTTACTCGCTAGCTTGCTAGAGTTTTGCAGTACTTAGCGCTTTTTTTTCAATGCCATGCAATGTACCCACAATGCCTTCGCGATCGGCGTAATGGGCAAAAATGAAAATGAACCTGCTTTAAACCATATCAGGTTCATTTTCTGTGTGCAGGTGAGCTTTATCAACTCTTAATCATTATCCCGCTATATAAAATGACCCTTTTATGTAGCCGCGCTACAAACTGAAGGTCAATGTTTACCCCTTTTCTCAGCAATGTTCTTGTCCTTGTTTTTCTTCATTTCCTTTAGCAAGTCTACTATGTCCTTTTCCAAACTAGCCTCTATTAACCCCAAATGTCAGCTGTGGCAGGTAAGTTCATTTCAGCTTTTTAAGCTGCTTAATTACTGTTGGTAAGCCTTTTTTAGTATTTGTTCTAATGAGCACACCTCCAGCTCTGGACAGGCAAGTTGGCGACTTCGCAATTTAGGCTGCTTTTTGTTAGAAAACCACATTTCTAATATTATCTTCAAAATGATCCAAAGTTTTAATTTTGTTTGCAGTTTGTATGCCACTGCAGACATTCTTTCAGACATAATCTGTAGCCATTCTCTTTCATTGACAATTTCATCTCTACTGAATCATCTTGGGCTGCAAAAAAGGCAGAGGTTCACCACAAGTACCAATGATATCATATGATATTATAATGATGACCAGCGCCTGGACCAAAGGAGGTTTCATGGAGTCCCCCAGCCTCAGCTCATACGTAGCAGTTTGGGTGATATATTCTTCTCCTTTGGAGGTCTCTACAGAGGTGCAGGCTTAGTGGCCGGCATTGAGAATGAGCATGGTGTTGTGCTTAATGTGGTATACACTGTGGTTTTCAACTGGGTAACCATTTAAATGCCACTGCATTTTTTAGTCATCTTATTATTATTATTTTTTAAATATATACTGTATATCAGTTTATTCTTGGAGAAAGTGTCATAAAATTTTAATGAGTGCCAAAAGTCGTGGGCCACCCCTCATTTCTTTATATTTTGCTTTTCTAAAGGACTTTGACAAGTTATTGACATTTTCAGTCCAGTCTCTGTACCTGTTTCAGAAGAATGTTTGTTTGCTAAGTCACACCATGACCTTTGAATCATATCTACAAGCTAATTTGGTCAAATACTAAAGTAAATATTATATTATGGATGTACTGTAGCACCTAATACAATTATACTACTCTTTAGCTAACATTCGGTCCAGAAACAAACACCAGCCCATCATTTAAAGGCTGACCAGAGAGAGTCAGGTTCCTGGCACCTGCAGGTTTATAAAACAGCTTCTAACCTATAAACTCTCTTCAGTAAGAAGCAATCAAATGTGTTGTGAGGCATACCACACACTGTAAAACCTGATGAGTTAGTTCAACTCAAACTGTTTGAGGAAACCGATTGACTTAAACCATTAAAGTTTATTAACTCGTACTATTTAAGGATAAAAATTATTAGATTTGAGTAAAAATAACTAACACTATGAAATAAKTTGGACTCGTATGAAACATTCATCCTAACTTACTAAAACTGAGTAACTAAAACTGGATCTTTGTTGTGGCTACTTAAGTCATTTAAGGAAACTGATTGCCTTCACTGTACACACACTGTAAACCCTAATGCTCAAAGTAATTTTATTAACACGTTCAGCAGTGTCTAAACACATTGAGTACTGTTAACTTAAATTATTGCAATTAGGTCAAATTAATAGACCTTTTKGAGTATTTGATATTTTATGCAATCGTAAGTACAGGTACTTAAGTAACAGTAACTGTCACCTTAAACTTCCACSAATGTAAACTCTATAGAGCACTGGTGGCTCAGTGGTAGGTGTTTCGCCTGCCATGCGGAAGACCTGGGTTTGAGTCCCGGGCTGGATTGTCTGCAAAAATGTATTTGATTTGCACAAGTTCAACAAACTCAAAAATGTACAGTTCTGTTTACTTAAAATGGGAAACATCATTACTTAAAAAATGTATGCAGCCGATTACCTCAAATATTTAGAGTTTTGYCAACTTAATCGAGTTTACAGTGCATTTAAGTTGTAATAACATGATATACATGTATATATCTGACACAACTTGAACTATTTATTTAGTTCAACATTTAACAATCACACATAGCTTCATATTTCAGTGTTCAAACATCTTACTGTTCACAGCTCTCAAAATAAAATTTACTCTTCCCAAWTATCTTTGGGTTTTCTTTTAACAGTAAGTTATCACAAAATATTCCATCTCATCAAAGTTTAACCTAACTTTACAATCTGTATGTATACCCTTCGATATAGACTATCACACAAAAAAACAAGTCACTGAAATAGGTGTAGAGTACACAATTATATTCTGCTGGTAATTATGTTCTGTAAAGACATTTTATTCAGAAGCTTCCTCCATAAGGATTTTAGATGTCCACAGACGACAGATATTTTAACAGGATTTTTTTCACATTTACTTACAGGCATTTGCTCAATGTTCCAAGATCCAAGAAAAATTAATTCAATTTCCAGCTAAACTACACATTTTATTAATAACACCCACCCAAATTGTTCCCCACTTAGCTTCTCAGGGTAGCTCAAATGGAGAGCATTGATCAGTCCAAACAAAATCACCAGTGAATCTTTCCAAGATCTGTGAGACATTACARCCTGATCCTCAAGGACGATTGACACATGTTGCGTTTCAAACTCCTGCAGGTGGTTCCTCTTCATTGACCACTGCCACCAAAGCTATCGCCCCCTTTTGGGTTGCCTCAAACTCATCCTGAAAAGGAGAATACACCCTTAGTATGAGTATTATTAAATCAGTTTACAGACAGGTTTCTTCTTATTTACTACACAGTCTCCTAGAAATTATGCTTCTATACATGGAAAATGTTTCATGGAAAACAACCAGCGCATGTTGTAAAGATAAACTCATTACTTTACATCATTAAATCATCTGAGACTGAAAGTATGTCTCCCTATCTTCTTAACTACTCAATTTCAACCTCTTTATCCAGATTTGTGACAATGTTGGTCAGAAACAATTGCACAATTTTTTATTTTACTCACTTGAGATTCACAGAAGAGTGCAGGCCATCTGTCCTTAAGTTCAGCAATGKGAGGAGCTGARTTTACAATTTCTTCAYGTCYGCGTGCAAAGTTGCGCTGCATATGTTGATGTTGAAGCATCATGTCTCTTTCTGCAGATGCCTTCTTGAACTGCTCCACAATTTTAAGCCTCTGGGTCTCCAGACTGTCCTTAGATTCTGCCTGGGGAGAATTGGGAAGGAAATTAACCTCCCCTCTTCTGGGTCTTTTGATGTTGGCCCTGGATCTGCACCCTCTGGATTAGTCTTGCTGCGCTTTCCTGCATTCACAGCTACATCCTTTATGACAGCCCTGCTTAGTTTGGTTCTGTCGTTGCCCATCTTGAACCAAAGGCTGTTCTTTCAACCCTCTCATCCTGTTTTGGAACCTTTTTCTTTCAGACAGGGATGTTTGCTCACAAGCGCCTCTGCAGCCTTGCCAATCTGTTTGCTACGAGGATATGCTTTATGCTTATACATCTCAGCAGCCATAACTTCAAGTATATTGTGTTTTTGATCATTTGTTAGCCTAATGATTTCCCCATCTTTTACAAATGCAGAGTTTCCCTCTCTTAAAGCATACTCCACCTCATATGAGAAAGTTGGAACCACAAAAACCTCTGGCCACCGGCAAAGACGATCTGGTGCTATCAAAGACAAATCTGTGCTATCAGACAGTAACACGGTGTCATCTGTACTGGTTGAACTTTGATCTGACTCAATTAATCTTATTACCTAAATAGTTGGCTTGGATGGTAGGTCTTCTATGTTAACTAAATTGCACAGCGCATTGTCAAACTCTGGATCCTCAAACTAAAGGAGAAAGTCATATGTCAGGTTCAGCTTATTTTTTACTTCAAATATTAGGGTGTGTACAGTCTCAGGACGAGAGAGCAAAACAAGCCTCTCAGCACTGACATCATCAAGGACGACCCGGAGTTTCAGAACATCAGTCGATTCCATTTTCACTGCGTTAGGGAAACCTGTGACAAAAAAAAACAAAAAAAAAACAAAGAGCTACTTCATGTGCTGGCTCTCAACTTTTCCCTAATAATTAGTACCACCATAAGTAGATCAACTGTTTCCCATATGGTAGATTTAAAGCTTGCACCAAGTTATAAGACCATTCTTGTTTGTTTTTGATGTGCAGTAACAGTTAAATGCACATGTAAGGAAGGCCCCTACCAGCATATGGGTAGATATTTACCCAACAGTGAATTTTAGTGATTAACACGCACCTTTTCTTGTTTAATGTTCACAAAGGTTGTGCTTTATGAAAGCCAGGAGCAGTAACTTCCTGGAGTGTTATCAATGCTCTCAGGTTACTAAGCAAATAGGAGCAATTTCCAGAATCTTTTCAAGTTTCATCTTTGGTAAATGTTTCACAACATGGTATAAAACCCACTCCATTGTGTGCTCCAGTACTCAACTGACTTAGACTGGTTAGTTAACTAACCACTACACTACATGCATTTAACTTTATGACATCATGTAACACAGAAATCCTAGTGGAAAACATACATTACCTTTAAAATGTTGTCCAGTGTGTCCAGGAAGCTGAGCCTTCAGGTAAAGATGCTGCTTGGTGTAGTGCTGCCTTTTTTATTCGGACACTAGAATGAAATGTTTAGTGTAAGAATTAATTTGCTTGACCCTGTAGGCAAACTGTGGCAACTGGTCCTGTCACTGACACACAGATTTCATTGTATAGCCTTTGCTTTTATGATCTCTCGCCTCATATGACCGCAAATGCTCAAAATACCAGGTCTCGTAGTCTTTCAACAGAAAAAAATATGTAATTTCCAATAAGTAATATGTGTCTGATCTCTTTAAACTCAGGCAAGGCAGCATGTGCCCGAGTACAAACAAACATGCCAATGACAAAAGTTGTCCCTTCAATAGTTATGTTTTGTGCCATATACAGTGCTGCTCTTTGTGATTCTAAATATTAACACATGTGTTTCAGCAGGCAATGACTCAACAGAGATAGACTCCACTTTAGAAGTCTGTACTAGTGGCCTAAAAAATCTTGGTGATGACAGATAGAATGCCATCATGCTTTGGTGCCTCTCTGCTAAGGTTTCCAATACATTCTTGTAGTTATATACTACATGACCTAAACTGAAGAAAGTAGGAGACAGATGTTACAAATAAATTTTGTTTGACATATTGGTACACCTTAATCTGTTTTCACATGAAGAAAAAGTGTCATTCCACATTTTAGACATTCTAGAGACTTAAGTTAAAATCCCATTGAGCTGCTGCTGCCACATGATTGATTGGTTGAATAGATAGCTGAATTAATATCCCTAATAAAGTGAATGGTACGTGTATTAAAGCATTCTAATTAAGTGACTGTGGATTCCGGCTAAATATGAATAGAAACTTGGGTCAGTCATAAGTCATTAATCCCAGTCACGTTGATCATAACATATGTGACAGAAATGCAAATGTGTAACAAAACGTCCTATCTGTATAATTTATTTAAAAAGACTCCACCTCAGGGGGTCACGTGGCCGCGACCAGGATGGCAGCTTAGCGGAGAAGCTCTGAGCAACCGTGCACGATTTAATATAAAAACCCTCAATATATGTTATATATAGTCTGTTAACAAAACATCGCGTTGACATGCCTTCCGTAACGAAACAGTGTGACATTTTTACTCGAGGGCGCAAGACGAGCGTTAAAACAACTTCGCCAAGTGAACAGTTACTGAGAGACGTGGAAGCTAACCTAATGGATAGCTTAGCCGAAGTTTTAAAAGAATTGAAAATGCTTCGAGCAGAAATCGGAACGAAGTTGGATAATATCGACACTTGTCTGACTGATATGGTGATTTTAATGGCAGCGTTGGAAAGTAAGGTGTCAGATGTAAAATGGGATGTCTCTTCCAACACAACACGTATCGTACTGTAGATTTTGGAATCCAACTCGGACAAAATGCAGAATTACACACATCTTTTTTTTACGCACAATTATTTTTGACAGTGATTTTATTCCATAGAATCCGGCATTCATGATACGGAAAGGTCACTGGAAAAGAACGATGCTACACTTGACTCGGCCATAAAACAAATTGCATACCTCGAATCAAACACGAAAGACCTGGAAAACCGGGGCAGAAGGAAAAACCTCCGTCTTTGTGGTATACGTGAAGGAGCCGAAGACCAGAAAACACTCCTTGAATTCATAAGCGAAATGCTGGCACAATGGCTGGGGCCGGACAAGTCGTTTACTTTAGAACGGGTTCATCGCACACTAGCGTCCGGGAAACCCAACCAAAACAGAGCTATACTCATCCGTTTCTTAAAGTTTCAGGAGAAGGAATTTGTCTACCGGGAATCCAGGCGGCGGGACATCATGCACGACGGAGTCAAGATATCCTTTTCGCAGGACCTCTCAGCTGAGACGGTGCGGATCCGACAGGGATTTAACCCAGTTACAAAGCTGTTTGTGGATATCAACGTGTTCCGCGGTTTTCAACATAACCCTTGTAAGCTGAGAGTGCTACACGCCGGCAAGCTTCATCTTTTTTCAACGCCGCAAGAAGCTGAAAAATTCTACAAAAGCATTTCACAGCCAACATAGAATAATCAGTTAAGTGATCTGAGTGGCATTAACAGGTTGAAATCCTGTCTGTAGAATACAACAGATGATCGAGATGTGCAATGGGAGCGAGTTCAGGTCATTTGAAACATAATTTAGTTGACATGTTGAGTTTTATGCCTACTGTACATTTATGTTTTATCTGTTTTATTGGTTGGGTATAACTGAATTGGCTTTGCCATGTATATTTTGTTGATTATGTATAGCCTATAAAAGGTGTCGTTCTTGATAAGATCAAGCTACATGTTTATGTTAAAAGGGAAATTGAATTGTATGTTTAACTTGCACGGGGGAAAGGAGCAGACTGTGGGTCTTGACACGAGCTACCTCAAATATTGTGGATCAACGTTCCCCAGATGTTCAGTTAACGGGAGGGGCTGGCATCTCGGGTGAGAATGCTGGAGTAGAACATTTGGGAGGAGGTAGGAGGTGTTTGTTTGTATGCATTTGCACCCACTCTATTATTGTTTTATTTTTTATTCATTTATTATTACCTTCTTATTTATATATTTCTTTATATACTAAGACAGTAATCTATGGAGGAAATGAAAGTAAAAGGTAGTATGGATATTAAAATTACAAGTTGGAATGTCCGGGGAATGAGAAAACTGGTCAAACTGAAACAAGTACTGAATAGGATAAAACGTCTCAAATCTAAAATAGTATTTCTGCAAGAATCACATTTGATCACATCAGAAATGCATAGCGTGAGTAAAGGATGGCCAGGCCAAATATTCCATGCAAACTTCAGTTCGCATGCAAGAGGTGTAGTTATCCTCATTCATAGTTTCAAGTTATTAAAACTATTCAAGACCCTTCTGGAAGATATATAATTGTCCAGGGGAGTATTTTGACACAAAAATAAATCTTATAAACATTTACGGACCCAATGAAGATAACCCATCATTTTTTGAGAAATTATTTTTAACTGTTTCTGATCTGGAGGGATTTAATATAATTGGAGGTGATTTTAACTGTACGCTCGACCCAATATTGGACAGATCCACTCAAAGGGATACAACTCGTACACAAACTAGGAAAACATTAATTGATTATATGAAGGATCTAAGCTTAATTGAAATCTGGAGAGAGCTAAACCCAGACAAAAGGGAATATTCTTGTTATTCAAGTTCATATAAAACTAATTCACGAATTGATTATTTTATAATGTCTTCAGACTTATTGTCCAATGTAAAAGAATGCTGGTACAGTAGTATAGTAATTAGTGACCATGCAGCAGTGTCTATGGAAAATCACTTAGGAAGATTCAAACATTGTCCTAGATGGAGGTTGCAAACTTATTTGTTACAGGACCCAGGGCTTATTAAATTTGTGGAGAGTTGTATTAATAAATATTTTGAACTAAATACCAATGAAACTACGGCAGGTATTAGATGGGAAGCATTTAACGCGTACATAAGAGGAGAAATGATTAGTTATACAAGTGCTAAAGCTAAACATTACAATCAGGAACTAAAAACCTTAGAAGATCATATTTAAAAAATTTTAATTGAAATGAACAATTTCAATTAAAATTGAAATAACCCTGAAGAGCTACATAACTTGTCTATCTTGAGAGCTAATTATGACAAATTAACAACCGATAAAGTGGCAAAAAGCCTACTGTGGACTAAGCAAAAATACTATGATCAGGGGGAAAAAGCAGGTAAACTGTTAGCGTGGAGGATAAAGAAGATGCAATCTGAAAGAACAATTAATAGTATAAAGTTGAACTCTGGTAATTTAACTATGGATGCAACAGAGATAAATAATCATTTTAGGGATTTTTATCAAATACTATACAAAATGGAATATAATGGAAATAGAAAAGTGCAGAAATTGTTCCTTGACCAGCTGCAATTTAAAACTATATCAGAAGATGAGAAAATATCATTAGACAGCCCATTAACAATAGAAGATCTCATTGAAGCCATAGGAGATATCAATAGTGGTAAAGCGCCTGGACCAGATGGGCTTCCAATAGAATTTTACAAAACATTTAAGAGACAGCTTATAAGACTTGATATGTATGAGGAATCCTTTACGACAGGAATGCTCCCAGATTCATWAAGATTAGCTAGCATAACATTAATACTAAAGCCAAACAAGTCCCCGACTGAGTGTTCATCTTACAGGCCAATTAGCTTAATGGGATGCGATACAAAAATWMYTTGTAAAGCACTTGCTAGAAGATTGGATAAATATCTTCCCCAATTAATCGATGATGACCAACAAGGTTTTATACAAAAAAGACAAGGATATCATAATGTCAGAAGGGTCTTGAATATACTATATGAGCGATACAATGAAAAAGACACGGCAATGTTATCTGTGGATGCATGCAAAGCATTTGACAGGATAGACTATCTGTTCAATCTGTTTCCAAGGTTTGGTTTAGGCGAAACATTTCTTAAGTGGATTCGACTTCTATATACTAATCCAGCTGTTGAGATCTTAACTAATAACATAATCTCAAAACCCTTTAATCTTCAGCGATTCACCCGTCAAGGGTGCCCTTTGTCCCCACTGTTGTTTGTGTTGGCAATCGAACCCTTAGCTATGGCAGTAAGAGTCCATACAGGAATATCAGGTATTATAATTGGGGGGAGGGATCATCGTATTTCTCTTTTTGCGGATGATAATATATTTTTTCTGAAAAATTTGAAAAGCAGTATTCCTAATATGATGAGATTAATTGAAAACTTTGGAGAATTTTCTGGGTACAAAATTAATAATTCTAAGTCAGTTTTGCTCTTTCTTAACAAGGAAGAAAGACATAAACTTATAATAAACACCCCTTTCATGGCAACTACAGAGGGCTTTAGTTATTTAGGTGTTAAAATCACTCCCAACTTTAGCAAAATAATCCCAATAAATTATGATCCCTGATGGACAGAACTAGTGAGTTATTGAAAAAATGTTCAAATTTACCAATATCCATGATCAGACGAATTAACATAATAAAAATGAATATTCTACCCAAATTTCTATACTATTTTCAAACACTCCCATTGCCATTACCAAATGTGTTTTATGCTAAACTTAATAAACTACTTGCCCAATTTATTTGGAATGACAGAAAAGCTAGACTTCGCCTTAAATTATTACATTTACCCTATGACGGGGGAGGGCTTCAGCTTCCCAGTTTTAGATGGTATTATGGCCGCCCAGCTGACTTCAGCATTAAATTATTTCCACGCAGGACCACCTCCGACTTGGGTAGACATTGAGCAATCATGCACTCCAGATCTGCCATTAAAAATGTATTTATACTCTTCAGATGTGAAGTCCTTAAAACGGAACACAAGAAATCCCTTTCTTAAAAATACAATTTCAATTTGGCATGCTGCTCATAAATATATTGGTGATATGTCAGAACTGTCCCAATTCACTCCTGTTTGGGGTAATGCACAATTTATACCAGACAATAAAGACGGAGGCTTTAAGTTTTGGAATACAAGAGGCATTCAGAAAATTATGGATTTATATGAAGATGGAGTTTTACTTTAATTTGATCACTTATGCCAGAAATACTCAATCCCCAAAAAACATTTTTAAAAATATTTACAGTTAATAAGTTACATGTCATCAGAAAAGGAACAGATAAGCTATATACCATCTTTATCAAAATTAGAGGAGATAACTCTTAAAAACTTAGAAGGAAGGGGGCATATATCTATGTATTACAATTTTTTTGGTTAAATACAGCCCTGAATCAACATTAGATAAATTGAATGCCTGGAAATTGGATATGCAGGAAGATATTGATGAGGCAGACTGGAATGAGGCATGTCTAAAAGCACGAATGCAAACAATAAATACAAGGTTTAAATTACTTCAATATAAATGGTTAATGAGAACCTACATAACTCCCGTTAAACTTCATYGTATGTCTGATAACATCCCAGATGTGTGCTCTAAATGTCGGGATGAGAACGGCACATTATATCATTGTCTTTGGAGATGTCCAAAAATACAATACTTTTGAAAAAATGTTATTGAATCTATGTCGAACATGCTCGGTGAGAATATTCCTCTGAATGTTGAACTTTGTGTACTTGGTATATACCCACTGGAGTCTATTTTGAAGCAGACTAAGCTCATAGATTTTGGCCTCCTTCAGGCTAGGAGAGTTCTTGCCTTGAGATGGAAAAGCCTGGAAGTGCCATCCTTCACTCAAAAAAACGAACAAGGCAGGTTGTGCATTTTACATAATATAATTACTTTCAGTTTACTCATAATCATCGTATTTGTTGATTTAAAATGTTTTTTTTTTACGTAATTTTGTCTCAACTTGATCGTACAGATTCCTAATACGTTGTCTAATCATGAACCATTCATGTTAAGTCAACATTTCATACATACAGCAGGGGGCAATGGCACAAAGTTAATGGACTCTGTCTATGTGCGTTACGGTCTGCCCGTTTTCACCGAGGGAGGTCAACACCCGAAAAAGGTAAGATTTTTCCTCAGTTATTTGTTATACATTTGTGATTTGTGTGTGTATGTATATGTATGTATATAATATTTGGCGAAAAGTATATAAGTAGATAAGTATATATATATCAAAAGTATGGGCTCTTCAGAATATCACTATCCATTTAGCCTTCAAAAAGTATAAGATAAAGCTGCTATTAGATGGCCTCAGATCACCGATGTACTTGGGAAAGTGTTTTCAAGTTTGTGAGAAATCAGTGTGGACCAAAAGTTAGTGATCAAATACTAAACAACATTTACAGGGAAAAATGTAAACAGGCTCTTTGGAATTCTGCATTAGTTTAGTGATTTAATTTTTTCTTTTTTTTGTGTGTAACAATAGGATACAGATGGCTGCAGAGAGGGATCTTGAACATGCTGTATTTAGCATCGACAGCATCAATGTTGAGGGACCATAATATTCTCGATTTCTGCATTTCAAACAGTGCCAAAATACT
>QMIH01004735.1:4946-15315 GCA_003987875.1 Clarias batrachus
CTTCCCTTTCAAGGCTCGGTTTCCTCATGTGTGAACGTGTTACATCAGTTCATTTGTAACTGCAGTGTGAGCAAAAATGGATTTCCAACTTGTATTTACAAGAAAGAAACCAACGCCAACCAAGGAAGCGTTCAAAAGTCAACCATCAGACGGAAGAATTCATGCTTACAGTTTTCTGGGCTTCTCCAGTTCCTGTATTGATATATTATCAGGAAAAAGGTTCTACAATCAACAGCGCTCATTACAGTGAGACGCTTATTAAAGAGCTAAAGCCTCAACTTCAGATTAAACGCATAACACTCATGTTAAAGCATCCTCCCTATAGTCCTGATCTCGCTCCATCAGACTTTCACCTCTTTGGTTCTGTTAAAGGCAGCCCTACAAGAATTAAGTGCATTCATACAGTGCATTCAAGGCTTGCTGCTCAGCGTGAAAAAAAATTATGAGGGAATACAAAGGTTTATTGACTAAATTTACTGAAAAGCAAAGAGATTATGTTGAAAATGTATTTGCCTTTTCTAAAAAAAGATTAATTAATATAAATTCTACAACCAGAATGTGGATATTTGTGTGCGTGTAAGTGACCGGTTTTGAAGATATCCTTAAATTTATATGTTGGTTTATGTATTTATGCATTGTTGTACTTTTACGTCATGAATGAATGAAGGGATTTTTGGCTTGATGTCCTATCAGTGTCTAAATTACACTAAGCGGTGACCTGTAAGGATAAATAACCTGATAACCTGTAATGACAGAATATACAGCAAAAAAAGATTTTTGCACAATTAATCCATACTTAAAAACAATAATTTATCTACATAACAAAACAGCATGTACAATCAAGTCTCATTTATTTTAAAAGATACCACAAACACGTTTTTAAAGTAAAACTATCAAATTAAGACAAAAAAATTATATTTGGACAATTAATAGTGGCTTCATTAAATATAACAGATATGATATTTTAGTATTTTTTGCCATCCTGTTTATCTAGATGAATTTCTCTTTAACTGTGACTTCAGCAGTGACATTAAAAATGTGGAGACGTTACCTGTGTAGAGGTGAGGCGTATCCATTTTTAAAGTTAATAGGACGATCCATAGAAACATCACTCTTCATGGAGATACAGCTGGGTGCTGCTGATCCTGATATCTTTCTCTGGAGTTTACTGCACATTACAGACAGTTCTTTAGTTATTTATACAAACTCTTTACTATTTTAAGAACCTTATTAATTTAATGAAACCTGTTAATATAGTGAATAAATTATAACAATTCTATGCTAAGTGGTGACTGTTGATTTTGCTTTAATATTAAAAACTTTAATTAAATAATACCTTATATGTTATCAAGAAATACTCTATATAGAATTTAATATGCAACATTGCATATTCCCCTTCCCAAAACCAATGAATGATATGAGCAAAAGCACATACAGTATGAGTATAATAGTGAGTTTTCACAAACTGTTGGCCACAATAGGAAAATAGGACACTGACATGGTATATACGGCTAAGCCAGGTGGGCATTGGTGTTTCTTTTCAGAGATGAAACAAGCTGTGATGTATTATGTGTTTTTATTGTCTGACACCTTTTCTATCATAGCAACTTTTTTTTTTAGCAATTTTTAAATACAGTATGTCATCTATGCATTTGGGCCAAATGGACCAGACTTTGCTCCCCTTCCTCTGTTGTCTTACTTCAGCTTCACACACACACACACACACACACACACACACACACACTAACAGAAACAAACACACTAACCTGACACTGCACTGTCAGGATCCTTTTCAAAAGTAAAGTGCAGGTTAATTTGTTTTATTTTTACTTTATATTTTGTATTAATTATTTTTATATGAATATTTTTGGGTTGTGGAACGAATCATCAGAGTTCCCATTATTTCTTATATATAATCTTTGATATACGAGTGTTTAGATATACAAGCATGCTTTATGCTTGCAATCCAAGGTTTAACTCTACAGTATATCATTGCGAAACAGATGCTGATTAGATGTTAATTTAATTATTAGAAAAATAGTACTTTGATTTTAAATGCATGATGTTCTTTCAGGTTTGTCACATCATTTTGAAAATGTCAGGGTTCACTGAAATATAAAAAAGGTTGTAAATTGTAGAAGGTGTTGCAGTAATGAGAGAAATCAATCAAAATTTTATAAAAATGTTACATTAAAAATAAACATTATTTCAGAACTTCAAGTAACTATGCATGACTACTAGTCCATTTTTAAAAATCTGAAAATATATTTGCTTTTCTAACAGTGTTGATGTGTTGTGGTAATGAGAATTTTTAGGACTTATTTTGGAAATTATGTTCAAAAAGGTGTTAAATGATAAGTAAAAGTTTTTAAATTAATATTGACAAACTTCAGACTTTGTTGCTAATGTCTGAAAAAAAAAGTTCATTTAAGCATTTTTGAAATTTTCGTGCTTGAAATTTTTAAAACCAAGATTTTGTGAGAATCACATATACACACTTTACTGTTTTAAGTACCTTCTTCATTAAATAAGGACATAATTGTTCATACAGTAAATAAATTCTAACAATGCTAAGTGGCAACTGTTAGCTTTCCCTTAATATAAAAATTTTTAGGTAAATTATATCTTTTGTATGTTATTATAGATAATTAGATTACTTATTACATCTATTTAGTTAAGGATCTTAATCCTTTGTTTATTCAGTGTTTCCCATTTCAGGAAAGTGTACTCTGTAACCATCATCCCAGTTTAGGTTAGAGTAACTCCTACTACTAAATATAGCAATATCTCCTGTTTGAATATTGATGTAACTCTAGACGATTCCTTTGCCTTGGTGTCCCACCAGTGTCTAAATTATGCTAAGCAGTGAGATAACCTGCAATAACAGAACATACAGCGAGCAAAAACATTTTTGGACAATTAAGCCATACTTAGAAACATAATGACTTATCCACGTCACAAAACAGCACATCCAACCAAATGGCATTTATTTTAAATATACCAAAAGCACATTTTTAAGAAGAAAAAAAACTATCTATGACAAAAAACATATTTGGACAATTAATAGTGGCTTCATTAAAGATATATATATTGTTTTATTATTTAGTTTGCCATCTTGATGAATTTCCCTTTAACAGTGTGGAGACGTTACCTGTGTAGAGGTGAGGCGTATCCATTTTTAAAGTTAATAGGACGATCCATAGAAACATCACTCTTCATGGAGATACAGCTGGGTGCTGCTGATCCTGATCTCTTTCTCTGGAGTTTACTGCACATTACAGACAGTCCTTTAGTTATTTATACACACTCTTTACTATTTTAAGAACCTTATTAATTTAATGAAACCTGTTAATATAGTGAATAAATTATAACAAATCTATGCTAAGTGGTGACTGTTGATTTTGCTTTAATATTAAAAACTTAAATTATACCTTATATGTTATCAAGAAATACTCTATATAGAATTTAATATGCAACATTGCATATTCCCCTTCCCAAAACCAAGGAATGATATGAGCAAAAGCACATACAGTACGAGTACGAGTATAATAGTGAGGTGTCACAAACTGTTGGCCACTAGGGTCGCCGATCATAATCGGCCGATAATTGCTTTGGGAAGTTTGATCGACAGTCTCTATAATGGCCGATATAGAAAAACTGATCAGATGACGCAAAACTCGCGGGACATTTTTTTTATGCGCTGCTAAAATGGCTTTACCGGTCTGACAATTCTATGTGTTGTGTGAAAAAGACAATACATTAGCAATCGGCAACCTGTGTAACAAGCCAATTCCACGAGGCGGTAAACACCCAAAGCATTTTAACACCACGAACCTCATCAGACATTTGAAGGTTAGTCACGTAAAGGAACATGAGAAGTTTTCAAAGTTGGCTAGCGCTAAAAAAGCGGGAGAGCTCAGCAACTCGCGCGCCGCCACTCACTCAATTACTGTCTGTAATTCCACTATCTCACCTACACGGGTTCACTCAGTGGCCATAAATACGGTTCATCATGATTCCCCGCGAGTTTTGGCGCTGTGATTAAGTTTCCATCTTTCCGCTCGAAAAACTTGAAAAGTTTGCCCCCTCACATATACTAATGTGCCACAAACAGGACGTTAATATCACCAACCATTCCCATTTTATTAAGGTGTATCCATATAAATGGCCCACCCTGTATATACACACTTAACTGTTTTAAGTACCTTCTGAATTTAATAAGAACATAATTGTTCATACAGTAAATTTCTAAGAACATAATTGTTCATACATATAATTTCTAATAATGCTAAGTGGCAATGGTTAGCTTTCCATTAATATTAAAAACTTTACCTACATCACAAAACGTCCAACCAAGTGGCATTTATTTTTAAAATACCACAAACGCGTTTTTAAGAAGAAAAAAAAATCTAATTAAGACAAAAAACATATTTGGACACTTAAATAGTGGATTCATTAAAGATAACAGATATGTTTTTTTAGTATTTACAGTAGTTTTCCATCCTGTTTATCTAGATGAATTTCCCTTTAACTGTGACTTCAGCAGTGACATTAACAGTGAGGAGACGTTACCTGTGTAGAGGTGAGGAGTCTCCAGTTTTAAAATTAATAGGACGATCCATAGACACATCACTCTTCATGGAGACACAGCTGGGTGCTGCTGATTCTGATCTCTCTCCCTGGAGTTTACTGCACAACATTATTTGAACTTGTTAATTTAATGAGAACTAAATTTTACTTGCAGTGAACCGAATCAATTCTATGGTGACTGTTATTTTGTCAATAATAGTGAAACACTTTACTGTTCGCAATTTTAAATTACACATTTCATAATACGTAATTCACTTAGTAATGTGGATATGAATATTAAATGTTTGAAATGCCTAGATATGGTAGGTTACCATTTTTTATAGGGTGGGGACACAGTATCAGTGTCCAGATCAGGAGTCTCCATCGTTGAATATTAATATCCACAAACTAGCAGTTGAGATCATGAAGAGTCTGATCTCGGTGGATTAAACTCCTGGAAAACAAAAACAAACGTGTTTAAATGTCCACACAATAATTTTCACATCTTTTCTCTAACAAAAAATGGTCATCCTTTGGTTAAAAAAATCTGTTACAGAATTGAGTAATCAACTTGGACACCATGGCTGACCTTTGAAATTAGAGAGATGGATGGAGTACTTTATTAATCCCAAAGAGAACTTGTATCATTACAATAGCCAGTTCACATATTATACAAGTAATAAACAAGCAAGAATYGCAGTGAGGAAAAGAGAAAAGTAAATTAAAAAAATACAAATAAAAACACTGTTTACAATTTAAGGTGCATTAATGAAGTAAAAATGCTGTCAAAAAAACCTGTACATAAGGTGCACAAGCAAGTAGCAAAAAAGAGAATGAACCAGAAAGTATACAGTATAACAAGCAACAAAGAAAGAATAAAAAATATGTAGACATAATTWWWAAAAAAAGCTTTTAATATAAACTCTGACATAAACACAATGAATCATGTCCTCCTCTTGGACAACCAGAAGGTGTTATGAAGGCTGGCGATAAGAAAGTCCAGCCCTAGGTGAAAAGGTAATTGCTCCCAAACCTAATAATTGGTTGTGCCACTGTTAGTATGCCTCACTTTGTCAGACAAGTTCTATTTAAGTGATTTCTTGATTCAACTGGTATAGTAGTAATCTGTAATCAAGTGAAATTTAACTCAGCTTCCCAAACATTGCAGTTCATTCATGATGAAGTAAGGGGGCAATTACTTTTTCACATACAGATGTGTGAAGGGGAGAATGTCTATTACCGTCGCACTCATAGCCGCGACAAAACGACAGCGGCCAAAATAAATCAGTTGCATTTCAAGGCAATTCGTGAAATGACCGCCAAGGGGCGCAAAGTGACATTTTCCGTCATCTCGGTTTTTTAAAAATAACTAAGTCATAAAAAAGTCGAAACAATATGCTGTATCGAAGAAATACTACGGTAATGGTAATTTCCACATCTGTATATTTTATACAACAAGCATGAGACCCCCCCCCACACACACACCAAAACACACAGAAAGCAGACCACTACATACAAAAAAATTTACAAATTTATAATTTACATAAAAGCAGACATTTTGCTTTTTATAAGTAATTGTGAGTGCACTTAAATAAAAGTGGAGTCTTATAAGGCTTGTTCACACACTGTCCTCTCGCGGAGATCAAAGGTGACATTCCTCTTTTTAAAGTCTCTGAGGCGCGTCACATCACCCCGCTCGCGTGCCACTCTCCTTAGTAAACTCCACAGCGAGATGCTTTTTAAAGTCAAGTTTCCCCCAACAGACCCCGAGAAACACTCCCCGCTGTGTTTGATAGCGCGGAGAGAAGCTCGCTATCATTAGCGCCGATAGCTCCCCAGTTGTGCCTAGTTAGGTGGCCCGCTTATTCGCATACCTGCAGTGTGCACCTAGGCCACCTACCTAGTGAGTGAGGAGTGATATTGATTTGGGCGCACGCCGTGAAAAGTATACATTTACTTTGCTTAAATTTGATGCAAATAAGAAACGGCTATATGTATTACTATAATTTTAGTACTGTRTTATTATTTAGTATTGTATTTTCTAAGGTTTTACCAGCAGTGGTACAGCGCAACAGGGGACATTATTTATTAAAGAAAATGATGATCATAACATTGTACGCATTTCATTCCCATACTACCGCAAAAAACACAAGCGGGGCTGAATGACAACGACATCTGCGGTATTTCGGGATTCTCTACACAACATTTAAGATGACCCCAAACCATACACTGTAAACCCGATTAAGTTGACAAACCGCCAAATATTTGAAGTAATCAGTTACATATTTTTTTTTAATGAATGATAGTTCTGTTTATTTAAACTTGGAAACATAAATTTGAGTTTGTTGAACAAATGAAAAAAAAATTGCAACCCTTCGCGGGAATCGAACTGGGGGTCTTCCACATGGAAGGTGAGACACTTAACCACTGCACCACAAGAGCTCTATAGGGATTACATAGTGGAAGTTTTACTTAAGTTATAGTTACTTACGTACTCAAACAATTATTTAATAATAAATTTATTTTATTAATAAAATAGTACTCAATGTGTTTAATTACTTTGAGCATTAGGGTTTACAGTGTACACGCTTAGGCTTTCTAATTACACATGATAAAATCTAAAGGCTCACTGTGTTAACATTTACTTTGCTTTGTAATTTTAGTACTGTGATTATGAATTCGTTTAAGTACAATGTTACACTTGATTTTATCCGCTACTACGTGCAGCTCTAAAGGAGCTGCGGCTCATTAATCCTTGAGAGAATTAAATAAGGTCTGACGCGTCGGTCTATAGTTATATAGCGCCACTCAGTGGTCAAAGCCAGCAACTGCATACCGTCGCCGTTCAATTCAATTCATGAATTGTTGGTGTGGCCTCTGCTCAGCCCCTCCCTAGCCTGGGCTTAGATGAGGCAGTAAGGAGAACAATAAATAGCTCAAAGGCACCCTCTACTTGGAGTAACTATTCAAGCAAATGTTGAATATTCTCCGCATGGTGCCGAGATCAGCAGCTAGATGCTACCAATTGTGACACTAGCCTTGTTCTCCGCTTCCTCCCGACATTGTTAGATTCTGGGAAATCGGTTAATACTCTAAAGGACTACATCTCAGCCATCTCACACTTTCACACGTCAGGGCAGGGCGTGAGTATTGGTAAACAGCCCTTAGTGTCTCAGTTCCTTAAGGGTGCACATCGCTTATGCCCAGGGAAGAGTATAAGGTCCCCAGCTTGGGACCTTACTACTGTCCTACGTTCACTGGTTAAAATACCATTTGAACCTCTGGATCAGGCCAGTCTGAAGTTCCTGACGTGGAAAATAGCCTTCCTCCTGGCAGTATGCTCAGCCAAGAGGGTCAGTGAATTGCACACTTTATCAGTCAGTGAAGACTGTCTAAGATGGAAGCCGGAAAACACTAGTTTTTCTCTGGCCAAATCCGGCATTCCTACCCAAAGTCCTTAGACCTGGTACAATAAACCAGGTGATTGAGCTGGATGCTTTTCACCCACACCACCCTTGGTCAAACACTGGGTTGAAAAATCCATCCTTATGTCCTGTCAGAGCGTTGCGTACATACATTGCGTACATACACAATTATTTGTGTGTTTTGACAAAAAGTCTGCAGGCAAGCCTGTATCCAAGCAATGTTTATCTCATTGGATAGTGGATACAATTTCACATGCATATTCCAGTCAAGATCTTCCTATCCCCGGTAGTCTACTTGCCCACTCTACCAGGAGTATGGCCACCTCCTGAGCAGCACTTAAGGGAGTATCATTTTCAGACATATGTGATGCAGCATCTTGGAGCACTCCATGCACGTTTACAAGATTTTATAGGATTAATGTTGCCAATCCTAATTCTTTGGGGTCCGCAGTTTTATCTGCGATTAAGTTACCAGAGGAAAAAGGTGCTATGGGTCCCTCGTGACTCTGTTGGTACTAGTCATCCAGATTGAGACCGTGGTGACGGTCTGAGTGAGGTCGAAATAGATCGTAAGTTATGACCATAACTATGGATCTATGAGACCGAACGATGAACGTCACCATTCTCTTGTCACTCGGGACGAGCTGAGGCGTTCCAGGCAAGAGAAAGTAGTCGATCCAACCGGATGTTTATAGAACACCCAACCCCTAAGGTCAGTCACCTGATGTTGTTGTATTAGGTCTCGAGGATAGGCGGAAGAATGGCGTCATTCAGATTGAGACCGTGGTGACGGTCATCGTTCGGTCTCATAGATCCATAGTTATGGTCATAACTTACGATATGTTAAAGGGAAACTCTAGAACCTTTCAACTGGGTCCCAGTTGTGTCTTTTTGTTGTATGTCAATCATTACGTACCTGTGGCTAAGAATCATATTGAAAACATACACGTGGAGATTAAATCTGATCAGAATAAACAGGTAGGGACTTCCGCCCGCATGGAGTGTGCAGCAGAAGAAGGGAGCTCCTCTTATAAATAAACAATTATAGCTCAATAGACCAGTTAACCAGGTAAAGCATTTGCATTTCAGTAAAGAATTGTAGTTAAGACGTTTAGATATAATCGACACAAAGCCTATCGACACATTTATGTAAAAACGCAACGTGTTACAAAAGCAGAAACCAGCGAAAGAAAAATGGAGGACTCAACGCAAGACGTTAACTCTCCTATTTCGCTGAGTGCACTCAGAGCCGAACTACAGACACACAGAACGGCAATGATTCAGGACATTAAATCACAAATGGAAAAKCTTCATTTGGAGATGAAAAAAAATAGAGAAGAGGTGAAGGAGAACCTGTGTGCGCTGAGAGAGGAAATTTTCTTGGATTTGGCCGCCGTACACAAGGCACAGGCCGAATCAGCAAGCGAGAGCACAGAGATGGGGAAGGCCTTGAGTGACACCATGGATAGAGTGGCAGTTCTAGAACAGTCTCATGAGCGCCTCGCCAAAGAACACAAAAAAACACAGGAGAAATGTATGGACTTGGAGAATCGTAGCCGGAGGCAGAACCTAAAATTTGTGGGGATTCCCGAAGGAGTTGAAGCGGGAAATCCGGCTCGATTCATCAAAGATCTGCTACTGGAGTTATTCGGAGCTGACGACCTGCGAGATTTTAGCATGACGGTAGATCGCGCGCACAGGTCTCTAGCACCAAAACCGAAACCGGGGGAAAGACCTCGGGCAATAATTGCTCGTTTCCACTACTATGCGGACAAAGAAAAAATTCTGAAACTATCCAGAAATAAAGGACGCCTCCACTACAAAGGGTCCCCGATGTACATTTTCCCTGATGTGAGTCCAGAGGTTGACAAACTTCGGGCTGCATTCAATCCGGTGAAAACCAAGCTGCGAGCCGCGGGGAGAAGTTACAGCTTGTTTTATCCGGCCAGACTGGCGATTACAGTGGATGGGATTAGATACACGTTTGAGCGTCTGAGTGAAGCTGAGAAATTTCTGGAGAAGAAATCTCAGACGCAGAGGGACGAGGCGTGAGAGGTTGGACTAATTGTTTAGGCAAAAGTGTGATGTCCGTCATCATTCTCAGCATGTACGGACAGACGGAATTATAAACTATAGTTTACATAAACTTCAGAGTTCACCAAATTTATCTAATACATAACTATAATTTAAAAATCGGAAATGCTAAAGTGAAATAGTTACGAGTGAGGCTGTTGTGCAACTTTTTTTCTGTAATATTTTTTAGAAAGGAGCTAAGTGGTAAGTCAGACAGTTTACCAGCCTTTTTGTTGATGTGATGGGAAAAAAGGGTTTTCTAAATTTGCTCCGTTTTTTGTTGTGTGACTTTCAACTAGATA
>QMIH01004736.1:0-12417 GCA_003987875.1 Clarias batrachus
GAATGGTCACATTGCCTCTCAGTGGCTAAATCTGGTATTGCAGGAGAAAACAATCAGGGAAAAATTAGGAGGAGGGAAGGACGTAGGCCAGGGGTGTCCAAATCCAGTCCTGGAGGGCCAGTGACCAGCACAGTTTGTAATTCACCAACACCTAAACACCTGTAATTAACAGAGTAGTTAAATCAGCTGTGTTTGAGAAGAAGAATCACCAAACTGTGTTGGACACTGGCCCTCCAGGACTGGATTTGGACACCCTTGACGTAGGCATTGATTGATGGATTACTTGCTCCTCTAAACTAAAAGTTTTAATTTCTTGGCGAAAAGAAAATAAACTGTGGGCATTAATGTTAATGCGTGCAAAAACGTAAGAGGCGAGACTCACAAAAAATGTACTGAATTGTAATGAATTTTGAGTAAATACAAAAAAGGAAAAAGAAATCCTTCATGCTTTTTGTAATACAAAAAGTGACCATTTTGCCAATAAACTCTTGCAGTTTGTTAAAAAGCAAATACCCTTATTCTCAGTCAAATTTAATGTTAATTAAAAGAAGTGTACCTTTACCAGCAGAGGTTTATACAGACGTGTTGCTTATACCTGCTTATATATTTTATTAACTAAAATAATTATATATAAAACTACAATTTTGTTAGGTTAAAACCTAAATTACAGTCATTCATATATTTATGTTTATTTACATCATACACTTTTAAAATTAATCTGAATTTTATGCATCTCACAGCACAAAGAAAAAAATGTGTGTTATTCTGTTCTACTATTGTGAACTCTCTTCAGGTGTCCAGATTTTTTTCTTCTTCAAAAGTGACCTGGTAGGCACTGTGCAGAAATGACAAGGACACCACTATATCAATTTTTACACAGTTTTGTGAAAAAGTACAGTATTTGGCCTCTTCCTGTTTCTTTCTCTCTCTTTTTTTGCATGTTTGTCACAATGAAATAATTGAGATCATTGAACAAATGTTAATATTACACAAAGATTAAATATAAAATGTAGTTTGCAATTGATTATTTCATTTAGTAATAAAAAAGCTGTCCAAAATGTGAAAAATGTCCTCTATGAAAAAGTACACTCAGGCCTGATTACTGCCAGTCCAGTTGAATTGATAAATCACATAAATTGACCCTGTCTGACAACGTGAATCAAACTGGTGACCCTATACTCTCAACCAATCAGAACTAAGAGGTGGCTTGTTGTCATTACACTCGCTAAATTTCATACATGCGATCCATACATGTGATTGATAGTTTACAGTCGAATTCTACAACTTGATTGACAGTCTATGTTCAGAGCCTGCAGTGACTGTAGACTCTCAATCAATCAGTGGGACTGTCTACACTCTGGGTAGACTTTGCGTTACTGTAGACACCAGTCAGTAGACAGCAAATTCTTCTAATCGGTTGAGAGTCTACAATCACTGTTGATTCTTACTCTAGACTACCAACTGAATAAGGAGATTCTCAAATACATAATTTCTGGTAGTAGGTGATTGTGTTCATGCTCTCCCGTGGCATTTATTGTACCTGGAGATATGATTTCCTGTTCCTTCTTACTATTGTATGTTCCAGTTTCCTGTTATTGTGAATAAGTTCCAAACAGTTATGTAGCAACCCTTAAAAATACTAATATTACACACATTAGCTCTATAGTATATGTTGCCATAATAACTGACTGAGTTTAACTGAACTGGAAATGATTCAGTTAAACAGGAAACACAGATATTTCCTGAATTAAGGGTGAACTATGAATTTTCACTCAATATGCTTATTTAAATACTGCCAGTAATTGTGAACTTGGGTATGACTTTATTGCTGTAATTAAAAAAAAAAATCCCACAGTGAACATACCTATTATCTCTAGACTTTTTTGTCCTGTTGTTTTGAATCCGACCGCTTGGTGGCAGTATTTTGGAGAGGACCTCGATTAGGTAGCAGGAGGTGATTGCAATTTTTGAAAAAATACTTAATTTTTCGTTAATTTCGAATACCACGACTAAAGTAAATTAGAAAAAGTAGGTAGAATGTAAATGTTGAAAGTCCTAAAAATAGATTTGTTTTCTGATATGAAGTGTTTTACGATTACTCGTAATTTTACCAGCGTCAGAGGACTTTAGTATGCTGCCTGAAAGTTGTCTTTCAGGATTCGCACGTGTAATGTAAGCATTTATTTAGTTCGTTTTGGAACTAGACTTCTATTCATTATGGTGGAAATACATTTCTTCCAGAATAAATGAAACGAAGGTAGGTAACGCTGTATGTGGCCAGTAGGCCTTTATAAACTCCTGTAAGATAAATGGCGGCTGAGTGACGCATGCTTGAAATTGAAATTTTTATTTATTTTTTTGGTCAGTTTGGGATTGAGGAAAACGGTGTTCATGTTTTAGAAATGTTCACACTTTTCCATGTCAAGTTTTCTTGGTAATTAATGTGTCATATTATTTTGGTAAAATAATGCGCACAATTCAGTTATTCCCACCTTTTACTATGGGTTTAGATTGTATGTATTATAAAATCTTGTACGTCCTTTAATTTCCCAGGAAATCATCGTGAAATAGTTTTTACATTGCGTTGCATGTCAACTTGTAGACATTTAGCTTTTTTGTGTTAATTGTTTTTTCTTCTTCTTGCAATACCATATGCGGCCACTGAGAGGCAATGTTATACAGTTCAGGTCGTTTAGTACGTTTCTGAAAATTCCACACACGTGGTTTGTCACGTGTTAGTTCCAATTAAAGGAGTTTATTCCAGTTTAAATGTTTAGTTAGAAAGCTGCATTTAATCTTATCTGTGCTTATAACTTGTATACAGAGTCAGCCAAAAATATACGCACTTCAGGAAAAGATACATAGTATGATGAATATTACTATAATATTACTAATATAAAATTAATATAATTAAATAACCCACAGATACGTTAATTGAACCTTGTCTGTTAGACTTTTGCACCGACGAACTACTGTAGTTTAAACAAGGTGGTGTTAGTGTTTCTAATATGGGAAGGGAAATTGTTTGTGAATAAAGTTCTGTAACTAAAATTCAGTTTTAGAAAAAACAGTTATTAGTTTAATATCTGTTACGTCCCCTACCCGGTACCATAATTTTAATTCAATGTGACATCATTTGATGCGTCTAAAAATTCACACATTTACGAAATAAGTCACTATTTTGTGGCAGGCGGAACTATATATCCCGAGCTTTGTATCCGGAATCTCATTAGCGGGCGGACACCGCTCTCGTGTTTGTTCAGATCTTAGTCATTTGTAATTGCGTCAAACATTCTACTCCAATCTCTTGGCTAAAAAATAGCTATAAGTGAACTTTCTTGTAGATAATTCATTTTGTGTCGGTTGTAGCTCTCCGCCTGACCTGCACATTGAGGGGCGGGGCTAACTGTAGCCATACTTCAAAACTATTTACATGAAATGTATATTATAATAACTGAAAACTACAATTGACATCTTTTTTCTCGCCTTTTATTTCTTACCGTGTAGTGATGAGTCTTATTCTGAATATTGTGATTCTAGTGCATGTGTCATGATAAAAAAATAAAACAATTTCTTGAACATTGTGGATCTCGTTATCTATTCAGTAGCAATGCATCATGGGAAGTAGTGTACTGTTTTATTTGAAATAGAAATTAGAGGACCACACGGCTTTATATGTAATAGAGGTTATTTTTAGCAGTATTAGATTGACATCTTTTATACTTGGATTTTTGTGTGATAAATGGTATGTTTGTCACCATGATGGTAAACAGTGTGTGTGGTGGTCCAGTCGCTGGGTGCTGGTGTTGTAATTCATACTTACCTGGAGAGAATGTCTCGCGAGAGTAAAAACAGGGAACCAAATCACAATGAGGGGGGCAATACATCATATGGGAACAGATTCTAAAGTATACAACACAAAAATTAAAAAAATTATTGGCAGCTTTATAAAAACCCATTATGTGGCGTTGCTAAATGTTATCAAGGATGGAAGGATGATATCAAAAAGCTTTGTTTTTTTTTTGTTTCTTTCTTTCTTAGTGCGAAGAGAAATCATAAATTAAGATTAAGTGAGGTTTAATGTCTATTTCATATTTTACTTAATTTGCATTTCTTTTCTAAATATTTGAAAAGCAAAAATATACTGTTGGAAATTGCTAATATTTATAAGATTTTTTTCACTGGCTGGAATGGATTATCTGCATTTACAATATTTTCTATGGGGAAATGTGTTTCGCAGTATAAAATTTCATCTTAAGAACTTGCCCCCAGAATTGATTAAATTCGTATGCCAAGGGGGGAGTTCTGGGTAAGAGTTTAGCAAAAAAAAGATCATATGTTAATATATGTTAATATGATAATAGAATAGCCAAGTAATAACATAATATAACATAATATAAAAAATAAAAGAATTTTAAAAATAAAATCTGTCTGAGGCAAGGTCCCATCTAAGTTTCTTGTCACAGGAGCCCTGAAACGCCAACAGATTTAAACAAAAATTCCTTTAGTGCTTTGACTTTTTTCAATTCCCCAGTGTGTTTCATGTTAATGTAGTTGCTTATAGCTTGCAAAGGGCAGATTTGGATATGAACAAATGTGTTTAAAATTTCAGCAATTCTAAATCACCTAAAGCACCCTGCTTTTTATTAATCTTTGTTAATTCATTGCCAAGTCATGTGAGAAACAAGAGAAAAGTGATTTTCTAAATAAATCTGTGACCATGACTGCTTATTTAGTGTTACTAAACATTTCCTGTGTATTCACTCTAAAAAATGCTGGGTTGTTTCTGTAAACACATTGTTGGGTTGTTCATGCTGGGTCAAAATTCTGGGTTATTTCGGGGACTTTAAACACATGGTTGGGTTGGGTAATGCTGGGTCAAATGAGATGTAGTGAGTCATTTATAAATGAACACCTGGTTGGGTTATTTTGACCCAACAACTGGTTTATTCTTTATTTCTCCAAACGACAGCCTACAAAATGTTTGAAATATTACTGTTATTGTGTCACAAAGTGTAGTTTTAAGAGTTGTTTAAGCGAGAATGTATGTGTGTAGAGCTCAAAACATCAATCGGTTATTAAAGATAGCGTCTATTTAAAAAAGTGCCCCAACGATTTCGGAGATTTGAGCTCCAAGCAATCCTACGGTGCTTAGTGGTTATGTAGCCGCAAAACATAGCCTCATCTTGGCAGAAACTCCTGAAAACGACCGCTGGCTGTGACGTCACTGCAGTGGTTAAAACAGCGGATTCTCTTTTTTTTTTAAATTTTGTGTATTCCTAACAGGTAATCTTTGGTATAATACGGTTATAATACAATATATTAAATATAATATATATAATATATCGCGGCTGTGAGAAGCTTCCTGTACGCTGCGTTCTATTTGCACTATACCCGGTGACCTCATACCCTCGAGTGTGCACTTCCAAGTCATGTCCGCTCTTTGCGTTTTTGGAATTGAGACACGGCATGAGGCACTTTCTGGATTCTTCACTTCTGAAGCGAGGGCCACGCCAGTTAATATTTATAAAGTTTGTATGAATTTTTAGCTAAATATTAAATGTTGTAGTTGTGGTAGGAGCAAGCTCATTTTCATGTTTATTCGCTTTTCCGCCTTTTTAGTCGCACTTTGATATGAGGGGAGGTCAGGTCATGTTTTAATATTCTGTGCTAACAGTCGCTATAGTGTATTTTATGATAAAAGTGCGTTTGTAGCACACAAATAAAAAAATACTAAATGTAATCTTAAATGTAATTTTAGGTAAATTACTAGTAATCTTCGCTAAAGCTGTGTGTGTGGAAAGTCCCTTGTCATATTTTATAATATTTAATAGGTGTCAGAAGAAGCTATTGGGATATGTTTAATAACAGTCTTAATATATCTTCTGTTTCGGTCTGTTAAATAAAAATGGTTGTGTTATTTTGACCCAGCAGTTGGTTTATTCTTTGGAGAACATTCTGGATTCTTCACTTCTGACCGGATCATGCTCAGAGCACTCAGTATTTTATGGTAAGTTAATGTAAATTTTTACTTTTTTAAATAACTTGTGGTAGGAGCAAGCATATTTTATTGTTTAAAATAAATGTTTTAATATTAATATTGTGTGGGATTCATATTGTTTTCCAATTCTGTTTTGTTATTCAAAAAATGAGAAAGCGTCATGGTTAAGTCATAGCCTTAAAACAAGCTTTTTCTTTGTCCTTATAAAATATTTATTATAAGTTTCTCCAGCATACTGTAGATCAGATTGATGGACACGAGTACTCATCTCGTGTCATTAGATTTTTGAGGACAACAGTTTTTTCAGCCAACATTTATTCAATAATATTTTAAAAAGTATTATCATTTTTGTTTTTATTGTCATTTTTGAAGGAAATTAAACAGTAATAGTTAAATAACGGATAGTTAAAATATTAAGGTGGTAAATATTTGTGTCATGTGGGCATTATACGATTTGTATTGAAAACTTCTATATAAAAAGTTTTTAAACATTGTATTAAATGCAGAAAATGCAATTCAAATTAGACTTACAGGGGTCTCTCCTTTTTGTTTTACAAAGTGTTTGTTACAGTACATTTATTTTATATTTAACAAATGGTCAACTTAAGATTATATGGTTTTGTCTGATTTTTGGTAAAAATTACGTTATTCACATAGATTCACAATCTATTTACATTATGTGAAGTTGTGTACATTTTTTGTCTTTTTTGAAAATAAAAAAATCTAATGGAATGTGTCAACCCAGCAAGAGTGTTAATTTTACCCACTGGTTGGGTCAAATAAAATAACCCAGCACTTTACCAATTTAAGCCAATGGTTGGGTCAAATAAAATAACAGAACACTTTAACATTTAACATTTAACATTTAACCCAGCAAGGATGTCAATTTAACCCACTTGGTTGGGTCAGATGAACAACCCAGAAATCTGGGTTAAATGGCACAACCCAGCACTTGGCTCAAAACAACCCAGCGCGCGTTCTGTCCAATAGTGACCCAGCAGCTGGGTTATGGTTGGGTTGTTTTTTAACCCAGCAGTTTTTAGAGTGTTAAAGAAACTCTTCACAGTATAAAAAATATCAGTGGACTGAGGAACCTTGTGGTAATAACAGGGGTGATGAGGTTTGTATTCATTTAGAAATATAAATAATCAAATGAAAAAAGAAACTACTCACCCGAATACTATTCCATACCAAACAATAATCCATCTCATAGCTACATGATGAAATGCTACAAGTTCTGACTTTAGTACAGTGAATATCAGGGGCATCCCGCAAAAATTAGAGAAAGATGCAGAAACTTTTGTTTGCACATGTGCAGTGAGTGTATGTAGGACAGATTCACAGGTAGGATGAATTTATAGAACACTGGCTGAAAACGTGGTTATTGCAGCTGATGGTCAAACGGAGTCATGCGATTATTGTTGCTGCGTCTGATTGGTGAAACAGTCAGGCAGTACATCTATCACCTGCATGTATACAGGTGAAACTCGAAAAATTTGAATATCGTGTGAAACTAATATATGAGATAAACTCATTACATGCAAAACAAGATACTGTAGTTCAAGCCATGATTTGTCATAACTGAGATGATTATGGCTTACAGCTCATGAAAACCCCAAATCCACAATCTCAGAAAATTTGAATATTGTGAAAAGGTTCAATATTTTAGGCTCAAAGTGTCCCACTCTAATCAGCTAATTAAGCCATGACACCTGCAAAGGGTTCCTGAACCTTTAAATGAGCTCTCAGTCTGGTTCAGTAGGAAGCACAATCATGGGAAATACTGCTGACCTGAGAGTTGAGCAGAAGAAAAAGGTGCACAAGCAGCAGGGATGACCACAGCCTGGAGGGGATTGTCAGGAAAAGGCCATTCAAAAAGTGTTGGGGACTTTCACAATGAGTGGACCGAGGCTAGAGTCAGTGCATCAAGAGCCACCACACTAAGACGGATCCTGAACATGGGCTTCCTCTGGTCAAGCCGCTCCTGAACAACAAACAAGGCCTGAAGCGTCTTACCTGGGCTAAAGCAAAAAAGAACTGGTCTGTTGCTCAGTGGTCTAAAGTCCTCTTTTCTGATGAGAGCAACTTTTGCATCTCATTTGGAAACCAAGTATCCAGAGTCTGGAGGAAGAATGAAGAAGCACACACTGCAAGATGCTTGAAGTCCAGTGTGAAGTTTCCACAGTCTGAGTTGATTTGGGGAGCCATGTCATCTGCTGGTGTTATTGAATATATAATGTAATAAAAACATATATATTTTTCAGTATTAGACTAATGTCACCATAATTGATTAATTGGTTTGAAATGCTAAATTCTGACACGCAGACTACGGTTGAAGCATGCTCTATATCAGATATGTTCTCAGGACTTGCAAAGGAATTGACTTCTTGCTTGATGACAACAAAGGTTTTACATTTTGATTATTAAATACGGCAGTATCAAACAAATCTCTCCAAACCTACTTCATCTCCAAGTTAACTAACAATGAATACAACTCATTTGCCAAAAATTGCCATAAAAAAGCCACCACTTAGGCAAACTACAGTAGTAACAGTGATATTACCACGTTTGCTAACATCATTATAAATATAATATAATATAAACCAGGATCCAGGTTTGCTAAAAGCTTATTTAACATGCCGTTGACTCTTAACCTACATAGCCAAGAGTGCATCCAATTGGGTATTGTATTTAGAATGCGGGTTTCGTGTGAACTCTTGCACTCGCTTCGGGAGAGTTTTAATAATAACCAGCGTGGTTATCCTGCATGCTCGCGCTACTTCCGCGTTTGGGTTTACCATCCATGCTACAGGGCTAACTGCTAGTCTTCTGGTCCATCTCCAGTTAGTGTGTGACTGACTGAGCCATCAGCAGTAAACCCAGCGGAGTTCGCTCGCCTCTGTGATGTGGTTGACCAGCCAAGCTGATCGATCAGCTCCGTGGTGAATTCGCGTCTGGCCATCCCATTTATATTTTTCTAACTGCATTGGATATCGTGTTTGAGTTTAATTCCACCAGACCGACTTCTCGTCTCATTGCTATCCAGGCAGGCAGCTGAGTGGGCCACGGCGGTTCTTCGTTCGGATTCAGACGTCTGCCAACTTCTATCGTTGCTTTATCCGGGACTACAGTACAGTTGCAGCTACATTAACCGCTCTGACTCGTCCATCATCTCACCCCTTCAACCTCACTTCATCTGCCATCTCCGCCTTCCACGAACTCTGTCTTCACCTCTGCCCCCATTCTCCTTCACGCTAATGCTGACAAACCATTCATTGTGGAGGTGTACGCTTAGGATGTGGGCGCCGTGGCTGCTCTCTCCCAGTGAGGTCCAGACCAAAAACTGCACCCCTGCAGTTTTTTCTCCAAGAAATTTGACCCCACTCCGCAGCGATATGGAGTAGGGGACCCCAGACAGGCGCGGTGAGCATTGTTGAAAATTACAACTTCCACCTGTCATACCTGAACACCAAGGTTGATACCCTCTCACGACAACATGAGGAAGACGTCCCCCGGGCGGACCCCTGCGCCTGTCCTACCACCCACCAAGATCCTCGCACCAATCAATTGGAACAGACTGTGGAGACCAAACCGGCAGGTGTGCTGCCTGGCCGACTCTATGTACTTGATGCCATCAGGACTGACATACTCCAGTGGGGACACTCCTCCCCTCTTTCTGGACACCCTGGAATGCGATGCACCCTACTCTTCATTCAATGCGCTTTCTGGTGGCCCAATATGAGGAGTGTGTGTGCCAGGTCCAAGGACAGCAACCAGCCATCTCCAGGTGAACTGCAACCACTCCCGGTTTCCCGCCGGCCCTGGACACACATTGCCATTGACTTCATCACGGGCCTGCGGTTTCCGAAGGAAAAGACAGCATCCTCACCATGGTCGACCAGTTTTTCAAAGCTGTTCACCTGGTGGCCCTCTCCGTCTCCCATCAGCTAAAGGGACAGCCGAGCTGATATTAGAGCACATAGTCCGCCTGCATGGGTTCCCAAAGGACATCGTCTCGGACAGGGGGCCCCAGTTCTCGTCTCAATTCTGGAAGGCCTTCTGCCATCTGATCGATTCCACCTGCAGTCTGTCCTCCGGCTACCACCCACAAACGGTCAGACGGAGCGGACCAACCAACAACTGGAGCACTACTTGAGATGCTTTATTGCTGATCGTCAGTGCTCCGGGGCCCGCTACCTCATTTGGGCTGAGCTGTCTCACAAACTCCACATATCCTCTGCCACCAACCTAAGCCCATTCGAGGTATGCTACGGTTTCCAACCTCCGATGTTCGACCATCAAGAACCGCAGGTTGAAGTACGGTCAGCCCAACAGTTGGTTCGCCAGTGTCGATGGCTCAGGAGACGAGCAAACTATGCCATCCGACACGCTAACACCCGCTACACTCTGCAACATCGCCGTCAACACCTACCGGGACGAATGTACCAAGTAGGTGACAAGGTATGGCTATCAACAAAAAACCTTCACCTGCAGACAGCGCTCCGGATCCATCCGGTATTCCATACATCTCAACTAAAACCCTTCACTACTTCACCCATGGTAGTTGCAATTTAAACAGTAACATTTGGCTATAAGATGTACTATTTTGTATTCAAACTTTTATGTTTATGGTGTTAGCTTACTTTTATGTAAGATAACACCAAATTATGGCACAAATTATCTCATTAAGAGGTTGTTTATCAATATTTATTTATCACCTTAAAATGATTTTAATAAAAGAAAAATGTTAAAATTATTGACAAACTATGTAAAATTATGCATATGTTACATTACTTCACATGTGTATGTATGCACTTTTCTCTTGTGTGCACTATTGTTTGTACATGAAGAATGTGTACTATGTGGGTACTGTCTGTGGGAAAGAATTTAATAAATTAAATCAATAAATCAATAATATATGACCTGTAATCGATTGCAGCCTTTTGCAAGTAAATAATTATACAGGTCCAAACTTGGGATTTCATCATACCACACAGGAAGGACACATGTTCTTGCTCCTAGAGATGAGCGCACTTTTATGTGAAAATAATAAATAAATCCCAGAACAACAGCAAAAGACCTTGTGAAGACACTGGAGGAAACAGGTACAAAAGTATCTACATTCACAGTAAGGTACAAGGTAACAGTGCTAACCACTAAGCCATTGTGCCACTAAAGGGACAGATAGACAGAAACAACCCAATTAACTCCTTTGTTAACCAAAAGATTCCCAGCCCCAAATGGGCTGTTTGGAATAATCTAGTGATGGGAGAATGAAGCCTTGTAAATCATTGGGGCTTTAAATTTGTGTCAAAATGATTTGAAGCATTGATCTCAAGAGGCATGGCGACATCTAGTGGTTTGCAGAAATTAAGGCAACCATCCACTGAACCACAGCATGACTCCAATAAAATATATACAGGTGAATCTTAATAAATTAGAATATCATCAAAAGTTGGTTTATTTCTGTAATTCAATTCAAAATGTGAAACTCATATTACTCAGATTCATTACACACAGACTGATATATTTCAAGTGTTTCCTTTAATTTTGATAATTATGGCTTACAACTAACGAAACCCAAAATTCAATATGTCAGAAAATTTGCATGTTACTTAAGACGAATAAAATAAATAAACAAATATGAACATTTACAGCTCTCAATACTTGGTCAGGACTCTTTTTGCATGAATTACTACAGCAATGTGGCATAGCGGCGATGAGTCTGTGGCACTGCTGACATGTTATGGAAGTCCAATAGCGGCCTTCAGCTCTTCTGTGTTGTCGGGTATGGTGTCTCGCATCTTCCTTATCACAGTACCCCACAGACGCTCTATGGGGTTTAGGTCGGGTGAGTTTGCTGGTGCATCAAGCACAGGGATACCATGGTACATAAACCAGATATTATTATTTTTGGCAGTGTGGGCAGGTGCCAAGTCCTGCTGGAAAATTAAATCAGCATCTCCTTAAAGCTGGTCAGCAAAAGGAAGCAAATACATTTTAATTGTTCAAATAGGCCTCCCTTCAACCCAGCCCTCGCTTATGGCCATACCAGTCTGAGAGCGACCGATCTCATCTGATCTCGAAAGCTAAGCAGGCTCGGGCCTGGTTAGTACTTGGATGGGAGACCGCCTCGGAATACCAGGTGCTGTAAGCTTTTCAGTTTTATTCCTCATGTAGTTTTTTTTTTAATGAATGAAAAAATGCATTTTGATTGTTCAAATAGGCCTCCCTTCAACCCAGCCCTCGCTTACGGCCATACCAGTCTGAGAGCGCCCGATCTCGTCTGATATCGGAAGCTAAGCAGGCTCGGGCCTGGTTAGTACTTGGATGGGAGACCGCCTGGGAATACCAGGTGCTGTAAGCTTTTCAGTTTTATTCCTCATATAGTTTTTTTTTTTTTTTTTTTTTTTTTT
>QMIH01004740.1:0-15261 GCA_003987875.1 Clarias batrachus
ATAAATAAGGCAAACAATTACGACAGAAACGAGTGGAACAGGTGAGTGAAATCATCTTACTAAACTAGGGAGGAAGTGGGAGGGATTATCGTGACAAACGCGGRCAGCTGGTGGGCAAACAAAAACAAACACCATGTGCTCGAACAGACAAGTAAACATAGAACATCAGGGAAGAAGGGATCGGGCCAGGGATCTGACAATTAGTGGCTATATGACTATAAGCATCCAGGTATTCCTCATCAATGTCATTCCACATGTCGCCATGAACCTTTTTTCCTTCAAGGTTTGTTATAGCAATCATGACTTTCTTTAGTGACAATGGCATAAACAGATCAAAACATGTCTTGATGTCACTTACTCTCGTCACAGCAAACCTTGTGATTCCCGCTCAAAGAGTCTTTATCATTTTTGTTATGACCCTAACTATTGTTTTATAACCTTAAATTAAAACTGGGTCAAAACTGACCCTTCCAACACAAAGGTAATCATTTTCACCAAAGCATTTTATAATTTAGTACAATTGTATTTTTTGTTGTTGTTTTATTTAAATTAAATACAGATTCCTGACAAAGTCAAAAAGCCATGATGCAATAAACAAAATTAGGTACTGTAGCGGTTTTATGCATTTAAAAAGTAAAATGGGTCAGTGCAGACCCTAACACAAGAGGAAGGTTAAAATGTGTTTTTTTCATTACAAGGCACACAGTACCTACAATTTTCACACTTTTATCAGCCCGGGTCCAGTGGACCCGAACATCCTTTACGTAATATAAATGTGTAGGGGTGGTGTACATGGTGTTGTCCTAAAATGTGTTCTTCACAGAAAATGAGCCAAGGCCAATGAGTCTGAGTTATTATTATTAAAAGTATTAATTTTACTTTTGATAAAACATGAAAGGGGTCCCATGGACCCAAACACCACACAAGGGTTAAATCCTGTCCCTCTATATATTGAAACTGAATCTACAGTAGGTACTCAACTGGAGTAACGATTTTACCGTCGCGCCTCACGGCGACAGCATTTGGGATAGTAGCGGATAAAATCAAGTAAAACATTGTAGTTAAACAAATTCATAATCACAGTACTAAAATTATAGTACAAAATGTAAATTTTTATTTTATTAGGATTGAATTTAAGGAAAGTAAACATTAACACAGTGAGCCTTTAGATTTTATCATGTTTAATTGGAAAACCTATGGGTGTAGGGTTTTGTGTCATATTATATTATTATTATAATATACTGAAATAATCGAAACTAAATAACCATAAAATTAAAACATTGTCAGTACTTGCTACTGTGTCAGCAGATTTCGTTGTCATTGTGTTTGTGCATTATTATAAGAATGAAATGCAGTGGGCTGTTTTTGATCATCATAATTTTCTTTAATAAATAATGACCCCCGTTGTGCTGTACCACCGCTGGCAAAACCTTATGAAATACAAGTGAAACAGTAAACGAATTTACAATCACAGTACTAAAATTATAGTACAAATTTAGAATTAAAATGAAATATCGGCATTTCTTATTTGCATCGAATTTAAGCAAAATAAATCTTTACCTTTATATCTAGCCTTGAGATTATATTATGTTTAACACTAGCGTAGCCAGAAAACAGACTCTGGGTGTGCATCAAAAAAAGTTTGACAGATTAATGTGCAAAAACTGTATAATAAAACTATATAAACCTTTAGAAGACTCTATTTAGTGCACTCACAATGATGGAAAACATTATGATTTTGTAAAATAATGAAAGCGAACAACAAATTTTAGATGATGTAATTCCTATGAAAAGTCAATTATAGGCGCATCCACTGCTGCGAAGACGTCATGATCACCTTCATCACTACAGCCATAACTAGAGATCACTAATTCACTAATTTATTCATGAATTATTAAAATGTTCAGAGTCAGTCTCCTTGTTGTTTTCCCCGACGCATTAATAATCATCACCTGAGACATGTCAATAGGTCTTACATATTCATGAAAATTAGTGGATTATTCAGTGAAACAGAGGCTCTGCTGAAAAAAGTTAGGCACATCAGTCACTTTACCTCAAATAAAAGGTCTTTGAGTGTTACAATAAAGCTGTAACATAACAGATATACAAACAGTGCGCACTGAATACTAAACCTACTAAATACTAAACCGAACACGTGGATTAATAAACAGAGATGCATGTTTCTTAGCCCCACCCCCGTGAACAGCGTATTCAAGGGAAGGCAAGGCAAGTTCATTTGTATAGCACATTTCATACACAATGATAATTCAAGTGCTTTACATAAAAAGAGAGGAAAATAAGCATTAAATGAAATATAAAACAATGGAAATAAAACGTTTTAAAGAAAATGATAAAATTTTATTTAAGATAAAAATAATGAAACTTTTAAAACTAATTAAAATTTGATTGAAAATCAAAATGAAACAGTTAAAAATATTAGATAAACATAAAATAGTCAGTTTGGACATAGCACAGTGCTCATTCAATAAATGCACAGATAAACAGATGAGTTTTAAGTCTAGATTTAAATGTGACTAGAGTTTTTGCACATCTGATCTCTTCTGGAAGTTGGTTCCAACTGCGGGCAGCGTAATAGCTAAAAGCGGACTCCCCTTGTTTGGCCGGTGGGGGGACCATTACAATAATCCACACTGCTGGTGATAAAGGCATGGACAAGTTTCTCCAAGTCATGATTGGAAACAAAACATCTAATACTTGCAATGTTTTTGAGATGATACTATGCTGATTTAGTTACTGCTTTGACATGGCTACTGAAACTAAGCTCTGTCTCCAGAATCAGCCCGAGATTCTTAACTTGCTTTTTAGTTGTTTGACCCCTAGAGTGAAGGTCTGCATTCACCTTCAGAGCTTCATCTTTGTTTCCAAATGCAATGACTTCAGTTTTCTCCTTGTTTAACTGAAGAACATTTTGGCACATCCAAGTCTTAATTTCATCAATGCATTGGCAGAGGGAGTCTACGCGGCTATAATCATTTGGAGATAAGACTCGGTAAAGCTGGGTATCATCAGCATAGCTGTGATAGGCAATTTGCTTCTTTCTCATTATCTGACTTGGAGCTCTGGAAAACTTTGCGTGTGTGATTGAGTGCTGATTAGACTAGGTAGGAAAATAAAGACAAGGAAGTAAACAACAATAGCCCATGTTTAGAAAATCATTTTTATTTAGACTATGAAAATAATATTGCATCTATTTTTAGGTGTGCCAGCTCATGAAATGCTAAAAAAAAAAACTGTTATCCACAAAAATGTAATAGATGAGGGCTCATGTCCAAAAATCAGTTCTGTATTGTTTTCGGTGAACTTGAGCGCGGAAAATGAACCAAAACGTATACTGCGCATACTCGCCTCACAGGTGTGAAAAATATATAATTATAGAAAGCGAAATGTCTGCTTTTATTTAAAGTAATGAAAAAACAATTTTAAATGATGTCATTTGTATGAAACATGAATTATTGACGCATCCAACGCTGCGGAGACAGTGAGATGACATGATCACCTTCATCACTAGAGCCAAAAACAAAGAAATCACCAATTATGAACGAAAAAAATAATTTAAAAAATGGCTTGGTTTTCCCCCAACGCATTCTTTAACTTTATGCGTGCGGCTGAGCGCTGATTAGACTAGGAAGTTAAAGTGGAGGATCATGATGGCAAATCCAAATTCCAAGCCCAAACCTCATTAAAATTAAATTAACAAATATTATAAGTAAAGAACAATAGACCACGTTTAGAAAACGTTTAGAAATTGTTGCCGAGATGAGGCTTGGACGGTGTTATGCGCAGAGCACCGGGAGATTTCCTGAAGCTCAAATCTCCGAAATCGTTTTCTAAATAGACGGTATCTTGAAAAACCGTTGGAGGGTTTGAGCTGTACACACATGTATTATCACCTAAACAACTCGGAGAACTACACTTGTGACACAATAACAATAATATTTCGAACATTCGGCAGGCTGCCGTTTGGAGAAATGAAGAGAATAAAAAATAAACTAGTGGTTGGGTCAAAATAACCCAGAATTTTTACTCAGCATAAACAACCCAACAATGTGTTTACAGAAATAACCGCAGCATTTTTAGAGTCTTTAGCATTGTTATAATGTTTTATTTTGAAAGTCTAGTTTTCCAGTTATTTCTATATTTAAAGTTTGATGACTTTGAATGTATTTTTTTAAACAGCAATAAACAGATACAAACAGATATATAGCATATCTGTTATAGATATATAAATGTATAGATATATATTCATTCGTTGTACAAATAAAATTGTCAGCTAGTGAACTTGATCGTCTGTCTGTCTGAGCTTGACCGTTGTTATGAATTTTTTTTATCACTTAATTATTTTAAAACTGCAGCGAGTGAAAATGTCACTTTGTGGCACCTGACGGTCATTTCACGAATGACTTTGAAATGCAACGGATTTATTTTGGCTGCTGTCATTTTGCCGCGGCGGTAAGCACGGCAGAAATAGGCATTCTGGTTGACTACCTACTGTTCTAGCAGAGTTTGTTAGCAAGTTAGCATTAGCATTCAGGAAACTGCTGCAGTTATGCCATGAAGCTTTAGATTGCCTGATGATGTGAGATTGAATGAAAGGCTGTGCTAATTATATTACTCACACACACGCACACACACACACACACACACACACACACACACACACACACACACTGTGTTTATACTGACATCTGACATCAATATGAAGATGAACAAATAATTTCATCATTAATACATAAACGTTGAATGGTAAATGTAAATGTCATGATGAATAACATAGTGAAGACTTGGTGAAGTAAAGTGTGATACTTTATATACAGTATATTGGAGAGTTTATTTAGAGAAGAGCTCAGCTAAACTGTCTGTCTCTCTGTGTGTGTGTGTGTGTGTGTGTGTGTGTGTGTTGTGTCCAGGACTTCATACACTGCAGTTGATGGTTGGATGTGAGTTTGATGATGACAACACCACTAGACGATACATCCAATTTGGTTATGATGGAGAAGATTTTCTCAATTTTGATTTAAATGCCAGAACCTGGATTCCAGCAAATCCTAAGGCTGTGATAAACAAACATATGTGGGATTTTATGCAAAATTTTACTACAGAGGGCTTGAAGGATGTCATGCAGAAAACATGTCTCGAGTGGTTAATGAAGTATGTCTATTATGGCAGAGAGACTCTGGAGAGGAAAGGTAATGTATATGATCTTTTCCGGCAAAAAAAACACTTCTTAATCCTGTGCCGCACTTTAACTCTACATCACACAAAATTTAGTTCTGTTTCAGTCACATACATATACAAGGTGTGTTCAAGTCAAAGCGGGACTTTTGATCCACAGCTACACTAATGCTAATCTAAGTGTTTCATTACAGCTTGGATACCAAAAAGTCAAGTCAAGTCAAGTAGGCTTTTATTGTCATTCCAACCATACACAGTTAGTACACAGTGAAACGAAACTACGCTCCTCCAGGACCTGGGTGCTACATACATGCAACAACATACATTTACAACACAAATTTTTACATTTTTAAGTTAACCTAAAAGAACTATCAAATTTCTATACAAATATACACAACAGACAAAGTGCACGTGCAAATGTGCAAACAAAGAGGTACATGACAGACACAACAATGTAACACACAACAGTAGGGTTTTTTTTTTTTTTGGATGAAGTATGAATTGAGGTAGTGGGAAGAGCAGCAGTAAACAGTTTAACAAGTAAACAATTTTGACAAGAATAGCGTGTGCAAAATAGCAGTGAAATAAACATTGTGCAAAAATTGCGAGGAGCAGCACAGGTAGGTAGGTATGAACAGATTGAGATGGGTGTGCATCAGTGTGATTGTGCATGTGTGTTTATCAGTTCAGTCCAGATGTTATTTAGTTCATCTGAGTGATTCGTCTGAGTGATTTGTGTGTGTGTGTGTGTGTGTGTGTGTGTGTGTTTATCAGTCCAGTCTCTTTGTGTTTAGGAGACGGATGGCTTGCGGATAAAAAACGTTTCTCAGTCTGGATGTGAGTGCCCGAATGCTTCGGTACCTTTTTCCAGATGGCAGGAGGGTGAAGAGTGTGTGTGAGGGGTGTGTCCGGTCAGCCACAATGCTGGTGGCTTTGCGGATGCAGCGTGTGGTGTAAATGTCTTAGATAGAAGGGAGAACCCAATGATCTTCTCAGCCGTCCTCACTATCCGCTGTAGGGTCTTGCGGTCTGACATGGTACAATTCCCAAACCAGACAGTGATGCAGCTGCTCAGGATGCTCTCAATAGTTCCTCTACAGAAGGTGGTGAGGATCGGTGGAGGAAGCTGTGTCTTTCTCAGCCTTCTCAGGAAGAAAAGACGTTGTTGGGCTTTCTTATGCAGAGAGCTGGTGTTGAGGGACCAGGTGAGGTTCTCCTCCAGGTGGACGCCCAGGAATTTTGTGCTCTTGGCGATCTCCACAGAAGAGCCGTCGATGCTGAGCGGAGAGTGATCGCTCCGAGTCCTCCTGAAGTCAACAATCATCTCTTTTGTCTTTTCGACGTTCAGAGACAGGTTGTTGTCTTTACACCAGTCCGTTAGCCTCTGCACTTCCTCTCTGTACGGCGACTCGTCGTTCTTGCTGATGAGACCCACCACGGTCGTGCCATCAGCAAACTTGATGATATGATTGGAGTTGTGTGTCGCTACACAATCATGAGTCAGCAGTGTGAACAGCAGGGGACTGAGCACGCAGCCCTGGGGGGCCCCCGTACTCAGTGTGGTGGTGCTGGAGGTGTAGCTCCCGATHCGCACTRCTTRAGGTCTTTCGGTCAGAMAGTCCAGGATCCAGTTACAGAGGGAGGTGTTCAGGCCCAACAAGCTCAGCTTCCCAATGATTGTGTTGAATGCTGAACTGCAGTCTATGTACAGCATTCTAAGTGTCTTTCTTGTCAAGATGTGACAGTGCCAGGTGGAGTGTGGTGGAGATGGGGTCGTCCGTTGAACGGTTTGGATGATACGCGAACTGCAGGGGGTCTAGTGAGGGGGGCAGCAGAGTCTTGATGTGTCTCATGACGAGCCGCTCGAAGCACTTCATGATGATGGGTGTGAGTGCAACAGGGCGGTAGTACTTGAGACAGGACACAGAAGACTTCTTCGGCATGGGGACAATGGTGGTAGACTTAAAGCATGTGGGAACGACAAAGCTGCTCAGAGAGATGTTGAAGATATTCGGTGAAAATATCTGCCGGCTGTTCTGCACATTCTCTGAGCACTCTGCCTGTGATGTTGTCTGGTCCAGCAGCTTTACGTGGGTTGAGTCTGCGTAGAGTTTTCCTCACATCAGCCGTGGTGAGACACAGCACCTGGTCATTCGGCGGAGGGGTGGTCTTCCTCGCCGTCACGTCGTTCTGCATGTTGAACCGTGTCGAAAGATAGCAAGTTTTCTCAGTACAGTATGTCAGAGCCATGATTAGGCTGGCTGCTTGACATTTGAAATGATAGCCTTCCAGGAACTCGTTTAATGCCCTAAACATGTGGAAATGGCTTGAATCAAGGTCAGGCCTGTATAGGGGATGTGGCAATAACTCCCAGCCAAACTCTTGTAATGTGCAAGTGGTGTTGCTGAATAGTTCCCACACACAGATCACCCTCTTCCACAATATGGCAACGTGTTATTCATCGATTTTCAAGGATCAGGTGTTCCACGTCTGAATGTTCATCGGAACGACTGTAATGGGTCCCAAGCCACCCTTGGCTGGAATCATCATTCATGGAGATAGTACCTTCTTTAAAACATTTGTCTTCTTATATTTTAATGTGGCTACTGTAAGAGTCTCATCACCATACTGTGCTTAAAGCTTTCTGTCAATGTTCTATCACTTTTAGTCCTTTATTCACCGGAAATTTCAGCACAAGTCCAAGTTTGACTTGAATGTTCCTCATACTAAAATACCTTATACACACTATATAGTTTAAATAAATTGTAAAGTTTTCTACACAAAACTAAATTATTTGTTGTAATAATGAAGGCCCTGATTGTCTCTGCAGTTCATCCTGAGGTGTCAGTGTTTCATAAACACACTCCTTCTCCAGAGGTGGTGTGTCACGCTACAGGTTTCTACCCCAAAGCAGTGATTATCACCTGGCAGAAGGACGGAGAGGACGTGCATGAGGACGTGGAGCTCAGAGAGACGTTACYCAACCAGGATGGAAGCTTCCAGAAGAGAAGCATTCTGAAAGTCCCAGCTGAGGAGCTGCAGAAACACACCTACACCTGCGTGGTTCAGCACAGCAGCTTGGAGAAGGAGTTAGTGCGAGAAGTACCAAAAGGTCCTAATAAACTAGAGCTGTAGAGAGTGAAAGCTGATTTCTTGCTGCAGCAGATAATAAAGACTCTGTGCTGATTTAACAGGTGGAGCACCGATTGTTATCATCGTTGGTGTGATCGTTGCTCTCCTCGTTCTCGCCGCCGTTGTTGCTGGAATTGTGGTCTGGAAGAAGAAGAACTCTGGTGAGAGGAGGAAGGAGGCAGAYGTGAAGTTTTCAGAGAACAGATTTACACTTTCTAATTCCTGAAAGGGGATCTGATGAATATTTTGCTTCTGTTTAAGTTGAACTGATAAATTAGACGAGACAATAAGCTGATATTGACTAATTGTCTTGGGAAAGCAAATCCAGTAGACAGATTTGATACTAACTGTCTGTCCATCATCTGTGTTTCAGCCTAAAGAACTTCCAACAACTCTTAAAGTGTGACTGTGTGTCTTCCTGCTGAACTGAGAGAGTAAGACATGCTGTAGTTTACAGTGTAATATGGAATAAAAATCTGCGTGTGGAGTGAAAATCCAGCAGAACGCCTGGACTAACATTCCGTCTGTAAATTTGAAAAATTTAAAAATTGCACCTTAACTTTGATTTAAGACAAACTTGACAAAACCCAAACTGTGCCTTTAAACATCATACAGATTGTTCAACATGATGGGGTCAAAGATCTTAATTATGATACATTCTATAAGCTCTGAGAAATCTTTGCCAGTAAACTCAACCATTGTTTTTAAATAAAAAATTAAAATGAATAGTGTTTAAACATTAACATAAGCAATTACTAAATAATACATACAGTATGAAACCACAAATAATTCAGCAATTGTTTGTGATTGTTCCATGCTCCTTACTTTCTAATCATGGTTATACTTTGCCTTGACTTACTTTGGCTGAATCTACACTTAACAACAGTTTTAAATAATTGTGAGTTGAGAATCTAATAACAGAATTGAATTGAATATACTTAAATTTTTGGGTTCAGACAATGAATCTAGATGTTCAGTCATCAGGTCCTTCTTGCAGGTTAACCTACTATCTCAAAACAACAAATTGATCTACTATGCAGAATGGGCAAAAACCTTTAAATATGTATATATTTAGCAAAAGCATACAGTATGGTAGTCAGCATTTGTATTAAGTTTTTAAAGATTGATCCAATGTAGATGCCTAAAGTCTACCTGAACTTTGACATTTTGCACTGAACTTTTAATATGAATTCCTGCACACAAGATGCCTTAACCATCATGCAAATACAGTTTAATCCCATTATTATCCTCGGAAATTCTAATATATTACAATATATTACGGACACATTTTAAATCTATATAATATTTTTTTAAATAATAATCAGTTACATTTATAAACAATAAGTTAAATATAGTATAAGTGTGGTAGCGGTAGGTAAAAGTTCCTCTCAGCACTGATGATGCATCCAAATCCTGAATTCCGGTCAGAATTTTGCAGCCTCTAAACATCGGTTAATTTCTGCGATCTTCTCCCAGTTATCCTTGAATTTAAATATTTTTGAAGAGTACTGAACTATTCTATTTCACTTTTTCTAGTTCATTTTCTGGCTAAAATTTTTAATGCATGATGAGGCATGAACTGAATGTTTTTCTTTTGCCCCCATTCTGTCTTAATGTTTCATTTTCAAACCAAGTAAAATTTGTAAAGCAGTGCTCGGAGGGAAATTATTAACTCTGCCTTTTCTGTTTTGTGTAGAAGTAATGATGTCATGGTCATGTTTCCTCAAACCTTTTGGCATATAAAGTATTTAAATTAATATAACAATGGTGCATGCAACAAGAAACTCTATCCATGTTTTTCAGGCATTTAAAACCAGGCTACATGATGAGTCCTAAATAGTCCTAACCAGCGAGCTTGCTAACTAAAAAAAAAAAAAAAAAGGCTTGTTATGACAATATAATGTCAAGACCATAACATGAAATATTACTTTTTACACCTGTAAAATTAAAAAAAAAAAAAAAACATTTGTTATAGTTTACCTCACTGAACAGACATGTGCAGTCACTTTGTTATACACTGCACGAAGCCCCAAAAAATTGTTGCACATTTCAAGATTTCACTGAAAATCTTCAGCTGTGATTACAGCATATAGTGTGGTGTCCATGTTATGTGTGAAAATGATTCCTCATGCTCTCAGAGCCACTTTTTCACACTCCTGGAAGAAAGCCTCCATAGATGTGATGTGCTGGTGATTCAGTACATTCAGGTGGTCAGCTGACTTCATTTTATCTCCACATAACGTTGCTGAGTCTCGACCTGAGCGACTAAATCGACCCCAGATCATAACACTGTCTCCAGAGGCTTGTACAGTGGACACTATGCATGATGGGAGCATCGCTTCATGCGCTTCTCTTCTTCAGATCACTGCTGATTATCCAGATAACTGGAGAGCTACAGAATCATTAACATCAACAGCAGTGGTTCTAATATAGCATTTACAGCATGCATTGACACAGCACTTTCATCAGGTGTAGAACAGTCAGAGCACACTTTAAGAACTAATACACATACTAAATGTTCACACATTCATTTTATTATACACATGTTTTTATGTTCATTAATGGAGACAGCATGATCACAGATCGAGACAATTCCTGGAAGCTACACAACAAGGCAAACCGGAAACAGAAAAAGGAAAACTGTTGCTGCATATGGAGTCGGTACTGTAGGTGTTGAAGCTACTCCAGCTCCTGCAGCAAACATCCGTTATTTTTTGCATATTTAGGGGAATCTACGTCTAGATGTTTTTTTTTTTTAATTATTATTATTATTATTATTATTATTATTATTATTTGTTTTTCTACTTCTCCACATTTCCCTTATTCTTTTGCTTATGCATTTGAATATCCTCATCCATTCTTAGATGGACCTGAACTATGGGATCTGATATGGGCAACAAAAAATATTTGGCCCAAAATAGATTAAATTAAAAGGTATAAGCTAAGGAAATTTTATTGTCCCTCAACTGTGGCCAAGGTGCATAAGTCCACCAGGAAACTATGCAGTATGTTAGATTGCCAATATCATTCTACAACAAGATTAAATATTACACATAGTCTTTCTTTAATTGCTCCCTCCTTGTTTTAAGTATAATTTATTGGTATTCTAAGCATAGAACATAGCACCAAAAAAAAAAAAAAAAACCTATTGGAAAATAGCTTTGAGCTTTGAATTCCATGTGTTTATTAAGAGGAAAATATTCAAAAACTGTGACAAAATTCCCATAAAGCAATACATTTAATTATGTCTAACATGCATCCCATGGGTATACACATGTTTTACAGATGTACTGTATGCTATTGAATTGGTGGTGAGTTAACCAGCTCCATGTTAGGTTATGTGGCAAGTAAATAAAAGTGTTCTTGAGACACAAACACTCAATACTGACACACATTATGAGCTTTGATTGTTGTTGTCACGTCTGGAAAAACTGTTTCATGATTTGAAAATTTTCAGTAAACAATAAGCTGTGAAGGTAAAGTGTATGTATGAGTTTTAAACAATTCAGTTGATGTGAGACTGGGCTCTAGGTTTGTGGGCTTGTTTGTGGTGAACAGATTAAATCAGCTAAAGCTTTAACCATGAAATTTCTACACTCACTTTCTTTCTTTCACTCACTCATCATCTATACCAGTTCATTCTGCATACAGGTTTGTAGGGGCCTGGAGCCTATCCCAGGAGACTTAGAATACAAGGTGGGGTACACACTGAACACTGTCCCAAATCATGGCAGAGCGGGAAAAAAGGGCACAATTTCAGTAAAACCCTACAGCCAGTGATGTTTAGTTTTAATAACAAAGTCTTAGTTTGGACTCAGATAATTCATCATGTCAATGTTACGTTAGTAAACATCCATAATTCAGTGTTATATAAACACAGTATTAAACCACCTGTTGTTAATTTTAACAATTTAATTCCTCAATTACTTACACTGCATTAGTAAATTACATTTGATCTGTTGGTTACACCTTTACATTGCTCAGGAACAAGAGAGAAGCATTGGTGGTTGGTGGTTTCCTCTGGGTACTCCGGTTTCCTCTCACAGTCCAAAGACATCTGGGTTAGGCTAATTGGCATTTCCAAATTGCCCTGTGTGTGTCCTTTGATGGATTGTTCTCCTGAGATAGACTCCAGGCCCCCCATCACCCTGTATGTGGGATAAAGAGGTACAGTATATATGGTGAGTGAGTGACATTGGATGTCCCTCCATTTTTTTCTTTAAACATAACCTCCAAAAGACATTGAATTCATGTCTTTAAAGAAATTCATGATTGAAAGACAGAATTCTGCTTTCTAAGGCTGAAGTTCTACCCAGACTAACACACACAACTTTACAAGCTTTACACTTTACAAGATCATGACTCCATTAAATAAATACTACAATAAAGATTGTTAAACATTTTAAATTACTGTGTAAATATTATCATGTCAAATCTTTCTTTCCTTAAGATTTAAAAAATACATAAATAACTGGTATTTTTACCTCTGAAATATCTGCAAATTTGTTTAGGACTTGTAATTATTTTGTCAGTTTTGGTCAGTTTTGATGAGTTTTCCATTAAAATGTGTTCATTTTAGTTTTTTAATACATGAGGGATGACAAAAATGTATAAAAAGTTTATATTTTGTATTTACAGTTTATATTCATAAATGTAAATTTGGTGACAACAGATCCCATTTTCTTGGCGTTAAAATTATATTAGAAGATATTTTGAGTATTTGAGCATGAATTAAAAAAACAAAAAAATATATACATTTGATTTTTTTCTTTTTTTTATTATTATTTTTACTTGTGGTAATCCATTGTTGTTTAATTATTTATACATTTAACATTGTCATTTTTTTCCCCTTCTACCTTTTGTCTTCTTTCTTTCATGTTTTCCTGTTTTATCTCCTATTTATTGTTCTTTCTTAAGCTTCCTGGCTATAATATACTTACTATATCTTGCATTTGGGTCTTTATTCAAATAAAGAAAAGCATGTTGCATACAAAACAGCCAACTTCACTGTTCCTCTCAGCAACTGATGACGCGTCCGAATACTGGATACCTATTGGTCAGAATTTCGCAGCCGCTACAAGAATGTGGGTTCGGTTAATTTCTGCAAAGTTCTCCCAGTTATCATAACATTAAAATATTTTAGAAGAGTAATAAACTATTCTGTTTCACTTTTTTTGGTTAATTTTCTAATGTTTTTTTAACGTTTGAAATGCATGGTGAGGCATGGACTAAAAGTGTTGCTTTTGCTCACATTTTATTTTCATGTTTCAACGGCTGGTAAGTTTCATGTTCGTTTTCAAACCATGTCAAATTTTAAAAGTTATTAAAGATTAAATCTGCCTTTTCAGTTTTGTGGAGAAGGTCCATGTAATGTGGTCATAGGAGTCCTCAAAACTTTGGCCATGTAGAGAATTTAAAAGCAGCAAGTACGCACGCATTCAGTCATTAACAAACTCTGTCCGTGTTTCTACAAACCTTTAAATCCAGCGGTCAACACAAGCCGCATATTCCTAATATCATAATCCTAAACGGTTAAATCATGAAATAATTATATAATTAACAGTTTGTCAAGGAGGAAAGCCAACTAGAATTTAAAAGCAGCGGTGAACAAAGGCTCCAAATTATGTCCTACAGGAAAGCTAGCCAGCTAGCAAGCTAACTAAAAACAGCTAACTTTGTCATAGTTTTACCTCGTTGAACAGACATGCGCAGTAACTTTTTTTATACACTGCCTGGCCAAAAAAGTCACACATTCCAAGATTTCACTGACAGCCTTTGTCTTTGATTACACACACACACACACACACACACACACACACACACACACACACACACACACACACACACACTGTCACACAACTGGACTGTGGTGTCCAGTTCATGTGTGAAAAATGTTTCCTCATTCTCCCAGAACCACACTTTCAGACTCTGTGTCCTGGAATATGTCCATGTGTGATCAACTCCATAGATGTGATGTCCTGGTGATTCAGTACATTCAGGTGGTCAGCTGATTTCATTTTATCTCCACATAACGTTGCTGAGTCTCGGCCTGACTGAAGCGACCCCAGATCATAACACTGTCTCCAGAGACACTATGTGTAACCCAGCTGGAAATATAGGGTTAAAATATAAACAGTATACTGTACCTGCATTAGGTCATAGAAATGCAATTAGTTATTTTTTTTTGCAGTTAGATTAATTTTTCATCAATAATTACCGGAAGTTTAGAGTGCAGCGAACGGAAGAGTAGTGCAGGAGTAGGAGAGAACAAGTAGAAAAAAGGTGTGTTRTTTCGCGTCGCACTTTAACCGTGCTAAACAGTTATAAACTTGTTCGGAGTTAAGTGAAGGAGGGAAGTATTAAAAGAAGGCGAGAAAGCTCCACACAGACGGTGTCGAGCGTGCGGAGTGCTGTTTTATGGCATCGCGGTACTTCTTGGATCTCGGTAAGTTAGCGCGGTACGGCTGTTAATCATACCTGTGCTTAGCACTGCTAGTGGATTCAGTCATGCGTGCTGTAACAACGCAGCATCATTGTTGAGCAGTAGTTACCATATTATGTTACAATATGTTGCATTACCTATGAAAGTAGGTATATGAATATTGTTGGTTAAAGTATGTTAAACCAGATGAGTGTTACTGAGTGCTTGTTAAATCCTACAGTGTAAGCACTGTACCTAGTAAATTATGAACAATTGATTTAAGGAGTGATATATTAATGGAGTAAGTACTTGCATATTAAGTTTGTACTTTGAGATACTGTGCTTTATACTATGTTGTACAACAATAAGAAGACTTTAATTACGAGTCATGAAAATTCATATAGAACAGAAACATGTTATGGTCCTGTTGTAAATGCAGGTCAGGTCTTTTGAGTGTGAGAACAACGTCGAACGTTTGCCGCGAGGATCTACAGAACCAGAGATGGCGAGCCACC
>QMIH01004749.1:0-15179 GCA_003987875.1 Clarias batrachus
GCCCAGAATACATGGTTCCCTTAATACGGGAAGTCATCCCTGAAGCTGCAAAGCAGCCCCAGACTATCACAATACCACCACCATGTTTGACTGTTTTTATAAAACGCTGTGTTAGTTTTACACCAGATGGTACAGGATGCACATCTTACAAAAAGTCCAACTTCTGTCACATCAGTCCACGGAATATTTGCCCAAAAGTCTTGAGGATAATCAAGATGTTTTTTTAGCAAACGTGAGACGAACCCTTGTGTCCTTTTTGGTCCGTGTTGGCTTTCGCCTTGGAACTCTCCCATGGATGCCATTTTTGCCCTGTCTCCTTCTTATTGTTGAATCATGAACTCTAAGACAGGTGAGTCCTGCAGTTCTTTAGATGTTGTTCCGGGTTCTTTTATGAGCTCCTGGATGAGTCGTAATTTTGGTAGGCCAGTCACTCCTGGGAAAGTTCACCACTATTTCAAGTTTTCTCCATTTGTGGTTAAACACTGTTGTTTACTGGAGTCCCAAAGGTTAAACAAACATCTTAGTTAAGGATTTAACTTTTTTATGCAAAAGGGTCAATTAGATGGCACAGAATGTGACCTGGTTGGATTCGGATCTTCTGTATGTTCTTCCAGTATTCGTGCTGGTTTCCTCCATGTTTCAATGTATTACACTGCCCATGGGAACCTGCATTGTGTGTAAATCTGTGTTCATGTTGCCCTTTAACAGACTGGCAGCCCTTCCAGGGCTACTATATCCTACTGTATCTCCGGTTGTTTCTCCGGAATACAAGCTGTTTTTGTGTATTAACTGCAGGTCTCCTGGGATTTTCCTGCACGATAGTTTGTAGAGGTTAGAGTCAATGGTGTAGAGAAGAACAAAAACTATAACAACAGTTCTGCTGGTGGAGACATCCTGCTAATGATAGCGGTAAGAACCGGACAGGAAAGACACGGTATCATATACTGTATGCATTCACACAGAAATGTTAACGATATATAACATCGTTATATATCGTTATGGGTTGTGTACGATGTAGGAACATCCAGTATGTGTGCAGAGTAAAACATGGTTTGGAGCTGAGGCTAGTGTAGGAGTGAAATAAAGATGTGAATTATGGCATTCAAAATGCCTCAATGTTTTTTTTTTTTTTTACACAGTAATTCAAGTAAACATTCTTTACAATTGTGTTGAGCAGCTTCTTTTATAGAAATAACTTTCTGTATCCACAAAAGTAGAGCTTAATGCATTTTTTACACATTTAATAAGTGGTGTTATTTATTTTCCTGGTAACACTAATGACAAATAATAATAAAAAAAACTATTTACAAAATGGCTTCCATGCGTGAGACCACATCATTTTCAAAGATATCAAAATCAATTAATTATTAGATGTAACCAGTTTTTAACCAGTATAATTATACAATGAGTAACAATAATAACGGACTTAAAAGCCGTTATTTTTTTTTCACTTATTTTATAAGAAATTTATGTTAGTGTGAATCAGAATGATTTAATAAGAAAGAATATTTTTAGATGAAAAGTATACAGTCCCACTTTGATGTACGATCAAAGTGACATGACATTTTCTGAAACTTGGTCCTTAAAAAATGCTATAATTAAATATTAAATATTAAAGCAAGGAAATGTATTTCATAATTGAAAGTATATACAATAAACAAGTAATGTGTCTGTTATGTTCATTTAAATGGTTTGGGTTTTTCTTCTTCATTCATGCTCAGACAAACACATCGCCTGAATCTAAGGCTATGGATGTGGGGTTCACCCAACCTGGCCAAATAAATGAATGAATTAATAAATGAATACATAAATACATCTGTGGCTCATCTACCTCATGCATGAGAAACAGCAGTAACCGTTACACAATGATACAGTTTGGGTGACTGATAATTATGTCATATTATTAACTAGAATCAATTACTGTTTTATGATTTTAGTGTTTAACTTATTGTACATTATATTGATGTCATTTAATTAATGAGAAATATCTTTAGATGAAAAGTATATGGTCGCATTTTGATGTATGAAGCGACCAGACATTTCCTTGAACTTGGCCTTTTAAAAAAAAAGTCCTACAATTAAGATAAGATAAGATTAAATATTGAACATTAAAGCAGTTGCAGAAGACCATATCAGGATATACTCCTGTACTGACAAACACATCGGAGGAAACGGGACAAACTGCACAAACAAACAACGAAATGTCCTTTGTGGCTCATTTGCTTTATACCAGTTTAAACAATAACCAAGCTGTAAAAACCACACACCTGGCAACCTGTCCCGAATTCACGATACTCACACTCGTTTAATAAACAGGCTAGTATACCCAAGTAGACTTGTATGTTATAATATTTCATTTTTATTATCATTTTTGAATTATTAGCTAGTTGCGTATAGAGTAGGATAGCGGGTGGAATGAGAGGGTTGTTGGCGCGCGAGGCGCTCGCGTGACACCCGTTTCACACACGTTCACGTTTGGTTTCCTGACGTGTGAGCGCTCCACACGCCGAGCAGAGGGTTCATTAACAAGGCCGTCACTCATATAAACTGATTATTAATCAGGAGATCTCTGTCCAACATGGCGGATTACGGCGCTGAAGGTACACAGCGCGTGCGAGCTAGCCTGACTGAAAGACATCTTTCTAAAAATATAATAACTATAATTATTATTATAAACGCGTTTGGCCATGATTCTGGTTGTAGCTCGTCATATACAGTAGTAGTTCAGTGATGTGAGATGAAATGTTTGTTCACTTGTGGATAAATGTTGATGTGTTCAAAGCCTGGCGGATGAGGAGAGCTAAACTCTGCGTGGCTCTGGCCGTGATAAAGAGCAGGCCTGCGGGCACGAGCGGCCGGCAGCACGCGCAACATCTAGCGGATCAACTCAAACAGCAGGAGGAGAACTGGAGGAGTAAAGCAGAAGAGCTTAGAGGGGAGGTTTTAGCTCTCAAACAGGAGCTGGTGCTCGGCAAACTGCTGCACAGGAAGAGACACGGCGCAGAGACAGAGAGAGGTGAGTGCTGCAGATATATAAACACACACACACACACACACACACACACACACACTCTGATCAGACATAACATTATGACCACCTGCCTAATTCAAAGAACTTTATTAATCCCCAAGGGGAAATTGCTTATATATATATATTAATAGGTCCCGACTCTTTTTCCACAGTAACACTGGTGCACCAGCATGAACCTTTTTTCATCTATATGATCTACACCAGTGCTTCTATTGGCTTGGACTACATGCGCCAGCCTTGTGCATCACACAGTCTTGGCTGCCCATGACCCTATCTCCTGTTCGCTGGTTTTCCTTCCTTGGATCATTTTTGGTTTGTCCAGACCACTGAAGACCAGAAACATCCCACAATACCTGCGGTTTTGAAAATGCTCTGACCCTGTCCTCTAGCCACCACAGTCTGGCCTTTGTCACTCACACACTCATCTTCTATACCGCTTAGTCCTGTATTCAGGGTCATGGGGAACCTGGAGCCTATCCCAGGAGACTTGGGGCACAAGGCAGGTACATCCTGGACAGGGTGCCAATCGATCGCAGGGCACACACATACACACACTACGGCCAATTTGGGAATGCCAGTTAACCTAACCTACATGTCTTTGGACTGTGGGAGGAAACCGGAGTACCSGGAGGAAACCCACCAAGCACGGGGAGACCATGCAAACTCCATGCACACAGAGACGGGAATCCCGTGTCGCCTGGTCATTGGCAAAGTCACTCAGATCCTCATGCTTGCCCATTTTTTTCTGCTTCCAGCACATCAACTTCAAGAAAGAAAAAAAAAAGATTCACTTGCTTCCTAATACTGTATATCTTACCCATTTCCAGCCGTCATTGTAATGTGAATTTTTAAATGGAGCTACTGTGAGAAGGGTCAAATTATAATGGTGAGACAGCTTGGTCAGAGCAACTCCCAAACTGTAGGTCTTGCAGGGTGTTTCCAGGCTACAGTGGTCAGGACATACTGTACCAAAAGTGATGCAAGGAAGGAAAACTGGTGATCCGGTTACAGGGTCATGGTCCGTCAAGGCTCACTGATGCACATGGGGAGTGAAGGCTCGCCCGTGTAGTCTGGTCTAATAGAAAAGCTAGTGTAGATCAAATTGATAAAGATTTATGCTGGTTGTGATGAAAAGGTGTCAGAACACACAGTGCATCACTGTTTTGGTTGGAAAAAGGGGGACCTACTCAATATTAGGCAGCAGGTGATTATAATGTTACAGCTGATCTGTGTGTATGTGATCACCTGCTGCTATTTAAATTTAAATAAAGATCTGTTTCATTTGCTAATTAGTCATATATTGTATATAAGGTTATATATCTCAATTAATTAGAATATCATTGAAAAGTTGATTTATTTCATTAATTCAATTCAAAACGTAAAACTCATATATAGATTCATTACACATATACTGATACACAAAGTAGTTTAAAGTGTTTATTTCTTTTAATTGTGATGATCATGACCTGCAGCTAGTCAAAACCCAAAATTTAGCATCTTGGGTAATTAGAATATTGTGAAAAAGTTCAATGCTGGTGGCTCATGGTGTCACACTCTAACCAGCTAATTAAGTCAAAACACCTGCAAAGGTTTCCTGAGCCTTTAAAATGTTTAGTTCAATCTGGTTCAGTTGGCTAAACAGTCATGGGAAGACTCAAAAGGTTGAATGGAAGGAAAAAATGTGGTAGAAAAAGGTGCACAAGCAACAGGCATAAGAGAGGGTAAGACAGCCTTGAGAGGTTTGTAAAGCGAAGCCCATTCAAGAATTTGGGGCAGATTCACAAGTAGATGGAACATGGAGTCACCAGGAACAGGCGTATCCAGGACATGGCCTGTCACCTTCCTTGTGTCATGCCACTCTTGAACCAGAGACGACTTCAGAGGCGTGTTACCTGGATTATGGTTGCTCAGTGGGCCAAAGTCCTCTTTTTTAGAAGAAAATTAATTTTGTAATCAAGGTCCCGGAGTCTGGAGGAAGAGTGGAGAGGCACAGAATTCAAGTTGTTTGAGGTCCAGTGTAAAGTTTGCACAGGTGTGGTTTGGGGAGCCATGTCATCTGGTGTTGTTCCACTGTTTTATATCAGGTCCAAGGTCAGTACAGCCGAATACCAGGAAGTTTTAAAGCACTTCATACAGTACTTCCCACTTCTGACCAGCTTCATGGAGATGTTGATTTCATTTTCCAGCAGGACTTGGCACCTGCCCACATTGCCAAAAGTACTAATACCTGCTTTAAGGACCATGGTATCCCTGTGCTTGATTAGTCAGCAAACTTGCCTGACCTACTGTAAACCCCATAGAGAATCTATGGGCTATTGTGAAGACGAAGATGCAAGACACCAAACCCAATAATATAGAAGAGCTGAAAGCCGCTGTCAGAGCAACCTGGACGTCCATAGCACCTCAGCAGTGCTACAGACCGATCGCCTCCATGCCATGCCGTGGCGCACTGCTGCAGTAATCCATGCCGAGGGGACCCTGATTAGTATTGAGTGCTGAACATGTGTTAAAAAAAAAGTTGTCAATTCTCAAGAGGCGGGTGGACAAACAAAAACCCACAGATTCTGACAAACTCCGAGCACTGATGTTGCAAGAATGGGCTGCCATCAGTCAGGGGATGTGGCACAGAAGTTGATTGACAGCCTGCCAGGGCGAATTGTAGAGGCCTTGAAAAAGAAGGATCAACACCGCAAATATTGGGTCTTCACATAAATGTAATGTAAGTGTCAATTTAACTTTAATATTTATGAAATGCCAGAAATTATACATCAATATACCTCAGGAACATCTGACAAAAAGATCTAAAAACACTGAAGCAGCAGACTGTAAAAATTTGTATTTGTCATTCTCAAAAGTTTTGTCCTTGGCTGTATACGTATAATTTAATATTTTTTTTGCAGTAATAATGAAGTGTTGTATTCTGTGTGTGCAATGCTGCATCTCTTGATCTCTGGAGCATGTGAGCGCTCAATACTCACATAACGATGATTTGATATTTTCCTGCCTGTGTGATCAATGCTTATTTGTACTGTAAGTGCTCTTTTAAGAGAGATTGTACAGTAATTTTGCGTTCAGTTATGAAGTGCTTGAATGGAACCTTGGCCTCGTGAGCTGCATTTTCATACAGTGCAGCAAATTCTGTGCATTTCATTAAATCCCTGTCACAATAGCGTGAATGCAATACAAGCATGTGTTATTTATATTGGGATTCCTGTACTGTATGTATTTTTATACTTCCTGTGCCATGGATGCGTAGGCTGCTTCTAGTGCTTCTAGCTGGCTACTTCTAGTTGCCGATTTCATTGAGATAAAGTTTATTATTATTTATATAGGGAAGGAATCATAATTCATAATTGTAATGTTGCTGGCCTCGAGAGGGGCAAAACCACCAGAGAACAGTGTGCACTGTTCAGTACAGGCAGATCYGCACGCAGCTACCCCGACGAGACCTGAACAGGCAGAGTCACGGTCATCTAGACGCGTAGTTGCTATACGGCGATGCAGCAGACGCAATCAGCACGGACACATCTGGAAGCGTGTCTATTTAAGGACCTCATCATTAGGTAGCACCGGTAAGGTATCAGTTCCCAGCCAAAGATAAAGGCAAAGACAAAGAGACGGCATGCATCAAGGCACTCTAACCCGCACATCTAACAAAAATCATAATGACAAAAAGAGAGTTGGTAATGGAGAAACATCATCAAGATTTTATTGTCCAGTGTTGGATTTAGGAGATAGATGTATAATTTACTCTTTGCATGCAATTTTTCACATTTGTTGCTTTACACATTACGTTCAAATGAAAATTTTATGTCACATACACAACCATACACCATACACATGATATCCAGTGAAATGCTTAACCTCACCGTATGTGTATGTGGATAGATTGTTACCTTGGCATTGGTGTAGGTCCATGAACATACTGTAGTATTGTTCTGTTTATAAAACAATAATATATAGTTATAGAGTTATATAGAGTCTTATAGTATCTTCCAGTCTTTTCTTCTTGCCTCGATTCTGCTCAGCCACCGACAAGCTGCCCCACAGCATGATGCTACCATCACCATGCTTCACTTTACAGAAGTTATTAGTTGGTTAATTAGTACCTGGTTTCTCCTTCCATAAAATTAGGAGTTCAATGCTGATCCATTTTTGTCTCATCAGAGCAGATAATTTATTTTGTTTTTCTTTGTGGTTGACCTCTAAAGCTATTTTAGGGAGACCACATGGTTCATGATCACCTCCAAGGCCCTTGTAGCACAGTTACAGAATCTGGCTGCACTACGACCAGCTTTAGATAAATTCCTGTTGGTTCCAAACGTCCCACTGCACTTCTGAGAACATTCAAGGCTTTGGAAATGGCCTTGCAATTTATTGAACATTTTCTGCTTCATAATCGATTCACATTTTAGGTAAACTTACAAACCTTTAATGCTTTAAAATTGCCTGACTTCTTAACGACCCACAGCTTCAGCCGAAAATACAAAACCACTTGGATGATTCGCAAATCAAATCAAAGTTTTTATGGGTGAAAATACAAACTTCATACATCTCATCCCTTGAAGAAGCAGCGATCCTGCCGACTACTGGACTGGAGAATGGAACAGAAGACTGTCAGGAAAGCAAGATTATGAGTCTCTATAACTTTTAAACAATCAACAACATGAGCCTACACAGCATTTGAATGTTTATTAGACACTTTTAGTAGTTTTCAATACTGGTTAACCTGAACGAAATATCGGTGCTTGAGAGAAGCCAGACAGTAAACAGTAGTGCCTTTGAAAATCGCAGTGCTCCAAAGTCAAATTGAATTTACACTCTACCTACCTATCTATCTAATAATCACAGAGGTCTAGGTAGAGTTTCTTCGGTTTTCTCGTATGCACTATGAATTGTGGTTGCTTTTGTAGCTGAATTTCCCCTCAGGGAGACTCCAGTCATGTCCTAGAGAAACCTTAAGATAATCAAAGCAAACAGAGCTGAGCTCAGTGTGGGCTGCCTCAGGCAAGACCCTGAATATATATATCCGAATGGAAGATTTTCAACAAATGTGCTTTAACTGGATCCTATAATGCATTAAGTGTGCATCCTCTCTGGTTCTACTGTATATGATCAACCTCATGCTTGATTAGATTAGTGAGGGCGTGTATAATATTGTGTTTTTAAACTATAATGCTTTATAATTTGTATAAACATCAATGGGTAACCTGCAATGGATTGACTCGCCAGTTCAGAAGGGTCTACTTATTGACCTGCATCATTGTCTGCAAAGACAGCATCTACAAAGATGAGATTTAAAATGACTGTAACTGGGTTAAGAGCTGTCCAACAGGATAGTACTGAACCATCATTTTCTTTTAAGGAAATGTGGTCAGAAAACAGATCAGAAAGTAAATGCTGTAGAGTAAGAAATCCCCAATAGAAATCAGAGCTACACTACAGCATATTGCCAAAAATATTCACTCGCCTGCCTTCACATGCATGTGAACTTAAGTAACGTCCAATTCTTAATCCATAGAGTTTAATATGATGATGGCTCAGCCGTTACAGCTATGACAGCTTTTCTGGGAAGGCTTTCCACAAGGTTTGGGATTGTGTTTATAGGAATTTTGACCATTCTTTCAAAAGTGCATTTGTGAGGTCAGACACTGATGTTGGATGAGAAGGCCTGGCCCGCAGTCTCTGCTCTAATTCATCCCAAAGGTGTTGAGGTCCGGACTCAAGTTCTTCCACACCGAACTCGCTCATCCATGTCTCTATGGACGTTGCTTTGTGCACTGGTGCGCTGTCATGTTGGAACTGGTGTGGGGTTGTTTGAGTTGTGCTTGGCCACTTGGTTCCAATGAACGGAACCAGAAGATTTTGGACAATTTCACGCTCCCAACCTTTGGGGACGGCCCCTTCATGTTCCAACGCACCATGACGGCGCATCATGTTAAACCCTATGGAATGGATTAAGAATTGGASGTTCATATTTATGTGAAGGCAGGCGCGCGAATACTTTTGGCAGTGTAGTGTATGTTTTAATAATGAAAGGTAGAACATTTTCACTCGCACAATGTAATAAGAGCTCACAGGATTGGGACTAAACAGGAGTGTAGCTATAACAAAACTTGTTAGTGGGGAAAAAAAGCCTGGTTGTGTGTCTGCTGTATCTGCTAGTCACTAGCATCAGCATTTACAATTGCTTTTTAAGCTAACGTCCTGTGTTGAACAACAGTCTAGACACTTTTATTATTATTATTACTTCTATTATTATCATTATTATTATTTTATTTTTTTAATTAAATCTTTGTTTAGCGAAGCACCCTGCACACTGACATCTCATCCAATACTTTTGTGTGGATAAAGCTCCCTAATGCATTCAGAGAACCGGTCCTCCAGGAGGAAGATAAATGTGCAAGAACATGATTATAGGATGGTAATGACTTAACAAGAATGTTTACTTGSTAATGGACTCCTTACTCGTATTCGCTGCGGCCCGCTTGTTGTTGATTACAACAYTRGCTCTGTAACRGATAGCAGTGTACGTAGTGGTTCACTATCTTACCATCGCATTTYCTGATGTCTGATTCTCTGGAAACTYTGTGTACCATTCTCTGTTTTCTTTATGGCATCAGACACACTTAAAATGTTCAGTGTATACAATACACCAATCTGAACCTCAGACTTCGATCTTCTTCCAGGTGAAGATGTACTAAAGCTCCTCTCCCAGGATCTTCCAGAAGCCCAGCTTTCGGAAAATGACTCCGGCTGCGACACCCAGACCCTTTCCCTGACGCCTGACCCCGCCGACGCTCTCGTCTCCTCTACACTCCCTAAATCTACYCGGCCCTGTCACTCTTCATTCCTCAGAGATACCCGCGAGTGTGTACTCACTAAACACATGCAGTTTCTGCACAACCTGAGTGCATTACGTGGGTCAGGGAGGAATACACACATCGACAGTGAGGATGCGGTTATAGAAGACACAGCTCTTAACATGATGGAATCTGTAGTGGAGGCGCACCGAGAGGCCGGAGCAGGAAGATTAGGAGACGTTTCCCAGCTGGGTCGCTTCGTCCAGGCCTCATGCTTGGTCGCGCAGGCCCTGGAGAGAGTCGTCGGCAAGCAGAAAGTTTTAGACAGAGCAGAAGAGCTGCTGGAGGAGCTGCTCGAACTGCTGCTCAGCAATAGTCAGCTTAATAAGGTTGGTGATGTTCTGGCTTAGTTTGATTGTATTTATATTTATATGGTACATGCGTACAGTATATAAGACAGGAAAGCATCGATTATTGTTTATTTCTACGCCCCTATGATGACAGAAATGTGATCTTACAATGATTAACATTTCATGTTTTATTTATTTCACTTTTCTGCACAAAAGAGACCGTTTAACTCCAGCCTCAAAGACTTGAAATTACAGAGTTAGCAAGGGACCTACCTGCCTGGGACGCTCATGTCAAGTGAGACAAATGGGATCCATGTTTCCTCGAGGACGTTCTCCCTCGAAGTCTCACAAAGCACAGAGTTTATTCCTCTTACCTCCTCCCCCTCACTTCATTTCCCTCTCATAATATTTCTGCGCTAAAGCCTCACAACTCATCATCATTTTAAATACTCATTTCGACTTAGTGTCTCATAATGCATGTCAGCTGAACACCTGAAACCAGAACCCAGAACAGATGGTGTATAATGGTTCAGTGTTTCCCACAGGGCTGAAAATATACTTGTGGTGGTTGCTAGCAGAATGGTAGCCTGCCAGCACTAAAGTGGTCTACTACAGTACATACAACAAACAACAAATACCTATATCTTTTAACACAATATTTTCCTTTATTTGACCCMGTCCATCCATCTACCCATGTGTCAAGTGTAAGACGAAGTAAAAATAATTAAGACCTAAATTAACTATTTGGTGCACAGAGAGTGCACTGTTTGTCAGAGCATGTATTCCTTAAGAAACAGTTTTTTGGACAGTTTTTGCTATGTCACTGTGTTAGGGGTCAGGATTATGGAATATAGAGTTAACAGCCCCCCCCNAAAAAAAAAAAAAATTAATACAATATATAAAGTAAAAATAAAAAAAATTAACCTGCACTTTATCTTTAAAAAAAGTTCAAATGAATCCGGACAGATAACTTTTTCCATTTGTGCATTCACAGTGTGTGTGTGTGTGTGTGTGTGTGTGTGTGTGTGTGTGTGAGTGTGTGTGTGTGTGAGTGAGTGTGTAATTAGCCCCTTCCCTCGTCTCGTCTTACACAGTAAAATTTCTCCCTCCCCCCACCTCRCTTTTTAWGTTTCACAACAAACACATAACGGAATCACTGTTTTAACGGAAGAAAAGGAAATCTCTTTAATGACACTTGCGTGAGCGCAGACTAACMATCATTGCTGTAAAGGAAAAAACAAACAAACAAATGAACCAGCACTTTACCTGTGAAAAGAATCGCCACTGAGCAGAGTTTTCTGTGTRAAGCAGAGTGTGTATGYGTGTGTGAAGCCAGGRWGGGGRGTGTGTGCGTGTCGGTGTCAGTGTCAAATTACACGCGCRCGCACGCATATAGGAGACATRCTGAAACAGAGAGGGAGATGTTGATTATACCAGTAAGAGATGTGCACTAAGACCCAGCAGGGGAGACGATTACCCACAATTCCRCAGCGCAAGAGAGAGAAAAATCATTGGCTCAGTTGTAATCATGTGACACTCGGTGTCAAAACAAGAGCACATGCGTGATACATGATACTCGGCACTCGTAAACCAAGACTTGCTCGTTTTTCAAGTCAAAATTTATAAAAAAAATCTTTGCTCGTCTTGCGGAACACCCGTAAACTGCGTTACTAGCAATCCGAGGTTCCACTGTACTTATATAGTATATTCATAGACTGTTCTAGTAACATTTATATGTACAATTAAAGTTAACATTTAATCCCGCTAATAGCAGCATGGATTTATGGGTGTTCCACAAAGTTAGAGAAAGCTGCAGAAACTTCTGTTTGCGCAATCGCAAGTGAGAGTATGTAGGACAGATTCACAAGTAGGATGAATTTATAGAACACAGACTGAAGAACTGATCAGTCAAACAGAGTCATGTGATGATTGTTTCCGGGTCTGATTGGTGAATAATAATAATAATAATAATAGTTTGAGTTCTACATTTTTGTGAAGTCATTCCCATATTCCGATGTTTTAAAAGTAATGATAGCTTTTGCTTTACATGACAGATTAGAAAGCCTAAATGCACAGTTTGATATCTGACATTTCTGTTGAATGAGCATATACACTGTATATGCAGATGTGTTGATGATCAGTCCCACTTGTCTTATAAGGGTTAATCTTCCTGTGATTTTTAATGAAGAGGGTTTCTCTGCAGAGCATGCGCGCCCGTCAGTACGCTTTTCTTCTTCATTTTTTTTTTTTACGGCAGCTAGAAACGTCTACAGTTACAGTACTTCCTCTCAGTACACCATTCTCGCAGTAGCAGAATAAACAGGTACAGGAGCAGTAGCGCGAGAGGGAGCTCTCCACTACTAGTTAATCGATTATCTCGTTACTCCGCACAGATTTTTTAAGAAAGTGGTCAAATGTAATTATAGTCAGTGTAGTACTTWATGAGGTGGAAACACTGTGGTTTTACAATCTTGTCTTATTTCTTCCTAAAAACCTACACACATATGATACACTACACTACCCACCCATCTACAGTAGCAAACATTGCAAATAATGATTTACTGTCATGACCTATGACCTTCACACCATTAGTTAATGCGAAAGGGCAAAGTAATGCTGCTAAATGCCCCATTTCTCTTGTATTCCACAAGCCTAATCATTCAGTATGGACAATTTGGAAAAGCCAATCAGTCTTTGGGCTGCCGAGGGTGTGGACTCRCCAAGCATGAGAAGAACGTGGACACAGACTGGAAGCTGTAAGAGGCAACAGAGTTTTTACAACATGACCATTCCAATGATTCACTCGTACCAATTTGAAAAGTTRAAGGAGTTCAAACRTGTTATGCTTGGCTGGARTTGCARGTTAACGAGGCTGAAAGGCAGCACATCACTTCAACAGTGYACCAAGACAGACCATGGAAGAAAAAAAAGCATGTACTTGCAAAGGGCGAATTGACGTAGGCAGAATCTTTATCTTCTCCTGATTCTATCACTGCTGATGCAGCGKACTGTGTRTGCCCCCTCGACAAAAAGCCAGAAAGACCTTCAACTATGACGYGTTCCTCTTGTCACGTACTTGAACCGTATTCCATTCTGACAAGCATCGTTCACACTAAATGACAAAAAGTATGTGGACACCCACCCATCACACCAACACGTGGTCTTTCTCCAGAACTACACGTACATGCAAAAGTGCATTAGGTTATTTTTTCCCAGTGTTGGTKGAAAATCTTCTAAGAATGGTGAAACACATAGCTGGAATAGTGGCAACCAACCGTGCAAACTGGTGTAAACCAATCTAAAACCACCTGTCTAATATTGGGTAGATCCCCTTTGTGCYGCCTAAGGCATGGACTCTTTGCAAATGTGCTTGGCACCAATACTTTAGCAGTTAATCCTGTAAGTTGTAGGGTGAGTCGTCTATGTATTGGTCTTGTTTGTCCAGCACATCCTAGAGACTCTTGATTGGACTGAGATCTTGGGAATTTGGRAGCCGAGTCAAGACCTTTCGCTCTATTTCTCATGTTCCTCACACTGTTCCTGTACCTTTTTTTTCCTTTGTTTTTTTTTTTATTGCAATGTGACAGTGCTTCTGATGATTCATTCTTAATTCAGCCAGTCAGTCAATGTATTATTTTTCTTTTAATTACCTTTGAASCCAAAGGTGGTCTTTGGGTGCTAGATGCTTGGTGCTTCCGACCCATTATAATAGGGTTTGAATCCTATCTGGACAGCCACTTATCTCCAACAGTGTAAAGTATTAGGGGCCACAACGTTCGTTCAGTACCAAAGATGCATTCTAAGGTTCAGCTTCTGCAGTCCCACTGAGCTACATCAAGTTGGTATCTTTCAAAGTTACCATSTGTTTAGTACAAATATAACGCTTTTCCTTTCACTGGAACTAGCCATAAGACTAACCAGAATCAGGATTGAAAATATTTATCCATCTCAGTGGGACTGCAGAAGCTTCATATGATTCTCAGCTGGTCTTGGGAATGCGTGGCATTTCTCCTGGTTACTCCCATGATACTCTCATTCCTGGTGCCAAACTTCACAGGACCGTTTTGGAAGAACCAAGACCTATTGTGATGTACGTGTATGCACCTGAATTTTGTTTTAAGAGAGACTTGAACTACCCCTTTAAGCAGTTGTTCTTTCTTGGGGAGATCTCTAAACATTATACACCTGCACTGTGTGCAGACAGCCGGTTGTCTAGAACTAGAAGTACCACACGCTGTCCATGTTTCTAGCCTGGCCAGGTCATGTAGCTTTCTCCTTTATAACATCCAGCCATTTCTTTCCATAAAGGCCACTCTTCTGAGAAATCTTAAGGATTAGACAACTGAAAACAGACCAACCCAGGGTACCTGAAGGCACTGGCCAAATGTTCTGTACCCTGTTGTTCCGTACACCAGTGGTGTACCGTAGTGCATCTACTTCGAGCATCAAGCTCGTCAAGTCATGCAGTCAAAATACTCAGTTCTGGATTTGGCAMCCATGTGCTGGACCAAATGAACTTCCTTGGCTGTAGGAAAAGCTGAGCCAGTGGCTTCCTTCAAAYGATAAGGCTTCACTAGACTCTCAAGAACAGAAATATCCTGTAGTAGCCCAACCAATGAGCTCCAGAACAAGTTTCACCAGTTGAGACAGAAAATCATTGGTGCTTGTGTTGGTGCAGCACTCATGACATCTCAAGATGTATTACGATCCTGTCTCAGTGGCTTATGAGCTTTATTATTATTATTTATTTAGCATATCAAAGAATTGAATTTGTAACATGTAATAGAATTGAAACTTGTACAAGTAGTTGGAGCAAATCAGTAGCCTGAGACAAGCAGGTCTCATGTCCAGGCCGTCATTTTTTTTTTTCATTGTTGCCTGAAGGATAAATAAGCTCATCAATCAGAGCAAGAAAGAAAATAAACCYTACTTCCTATTGATTGCAGCCTTGTGCATGCATCAACCAAGAAACAACCTGGCTGTCGGGAGAACAAT
>QMIH01004754.1:0-15134 GCA_003987875.1 Clarias batrachus
TTTCCCGTCTCAGACCTCCTCTCTGCAGAACCTGAGATCAGTGTATCTGGCCCAGTGGGTTCTACAGCTGTCCTGCCGTGTGAACTGACGAGTGTAGACACTCACATACTGTATATTAGATGGAAAATAAAATCTGAGACTGTGTTTGAGCGAGAGGGTGAGGAGTCGTATCACGGTGAGGGATTTGAGGGTCGTGTGGAGGTTCCTGTGGAGGAGCTGCATAAGGGGAACTGTTCAATGGTGTGACACAATCTGACAGACACAGGAGTCTACAACAACTACCTGACAGTGAACCACACCAAGAGAGATCTCCCTGTTACAAAAGAAATCAGCCATGGTCATCTTATGGTCCAAGGTGAGTGAGTCTCAGTAGAACACACACTGACCATCTCTCACACACACACCAAAGAATAAAGGTAGAAATAAGGAATGTTTGTAATAGGGATGCACCAATTCCACTTTTTTGGAAAACGAGTACGAGTACTTGCATTTCAGTACTCGCCGATACCGATACCAAATACTTAATAAAAAACATGATTTCAATTTACAGGTAACTCCTTTGGTCATAACAACAAAAAAAAACAAGGCACTATTTTGGAATTAAGAACATTTATTTAAAATGAAAAGCATGTTGTATGCAACATATTACAGAATAAATAATTATTTTTAAAAAATTAAACAGTGACAATGCAACTCAAGTATTTTTTTCAGTTTGTTGTAAACTCTGCCGCTTTGGACAACACAAGGGACATTAATAAACATCTTTGCTATCTTTGTCGTATTGGGATTTTAGGTGCTTGAGTAAATTACTTGTGTTAAATGCGCTACCTTTTGAGCCTCCTCTGCACAGTTTCGCTGAGCACAATTTGCAGTCCGCCTTTGTTTTGTCATCTTCATTCACTTTTAAATAATTCCACACGGCTGCCATGTCTCATTTCGCCTCGCCTTCTCCACGCTCTGAGGTGCATTCGGGGTCTGGGGGTGGGCACTCGACGCTTGTGATTAACCCCTCAAACATAGACATTTCTCAGACCGTGTAATCGGTCCCTGGTATCGGCAGACTTTTAATGAGTACGAGTACTTTAGAAAATGTGGTATCGAGGCCGATACCAGATACCGGTATCGGTATCGGTGCATCCCTAGTTTGTAAAGGCTTTAAGTTACCAAAACAGCTCATTTGGAGCAATTTAATGAAAATGTTGATGATTTTAATCCTAATAGCTAAAACAGATAATCTCACAGCTCTATATTTAAATATCCTTAATTAAATGAGAATTTCTTTACTCCAGAGATCAGGAAGGGTGTGACTGAAATACTTCATGTGTACAGTGTATTACCAATAAAATACTGTTTCAGTATTACACACACACACACAGTAAACAAATGTATAACAAGGTTCTGGGGATTAGGTATGTTCACCTTATTACTGACTGTGTACATAGCTTTAACCTCTCTCTCTCTGTCACACACACAGTGAGGTTGTGTAGTATATTTTCTGTGTTTTTGTTGCAGGAGTTATTAATGCTCCTTCTCTGATTGATGTCAGAGTTCTAACCCTGTGTCTGTTATTCTAGTTCTCACACACACACACACACACACACACGCACACACACACACACACACACGACTCCTCTTTCCTCTGAACAACAGGTTCTCACTGCTGGTCTTCCTTTTAATTGTGAGACAGTGTGTGTAAAAAGGATGAGTGTTACACATGTTCACACATGATCATGTGAGTGAGAACAAAATTGATTAATCATGTGTGAGATAGATTTTAAAAGTGATTGTTTCTTTTTCCTCTAAAGACAAAGCTGAATAGAGAACAAATGAAAACTCAGATTCTTCAGGTGGGTAAATATTACAACTTTAAGTGTGTTGCAAACATCACACACAGTTATGTGATTATGTGAGTGATGACAGAAAAAAATATTTAAATATTTAAAATAAACACAAATATAAACAAATAATGACAAAAAAAGAAATGTCCAAAAAACACCAGATGATGAAATCATGTGATCATCAGTTTGAATTTTATAATGTCTTTCCACTGAGAGTGAATTATTTATAACAATGACTTTCTCTCTCTGCAGATAACGGAGGAAGGAATCATCATTACTTGTGGCTTCCCGTTTTGCCCGGCTTGGTGTTACTGGGTCTTGTTGTGTGGCGTCTGAAGAGGAGAAAAATTACTAGTCTGCTGTGAATTTATAAAGAACTAACCAACTAGTTCTCTTTCTCAGTTAAAGCAAAGACTGCCGCAAGACGTTATATTTTTAGGCTTTTTTATTTTTTTAAGTAAACATTGTTCCAAACCAAACTTTACCAGATACACATTACATTTCAGTCTTCAGTGTTTTATACTGTACTGTAAAATCTGTGTAATAAATGTAAAATATATCTGTTTAATGTGCTCAGTGACGACCTGCCTTTAGTTCAGTTTAGCAAAAATCTGAAATATAGATTTAGCAAAGATGTTCTGATTTGTTAACCCTTATGTGAACAAGTTATTAACATTGTTTATTTTTTGTTTCATTTATTTGGTCTGTAATGTATTTATTTAAATCAGGGATTTGTTTTAAAGGTTTGTTGGTTTAATGTCTTTTGTTTTTACAAGCATTGTAAATATCACTGGTACAGATTTATTTTTACAGAAATTTATGTTTGTATAATAATGTTCATATTGTTTGTAATTATGATTATGTAAGCGTTAGACTACTGATTATTCTGGCCACTTTCACAGAGTTTGTCAGGTAAAATCTAGGCGCATGGCACGGTTATAACATAACGGAATGTGATAGCAGACTGGAGTTAAATAAGGTTAAAGTAGTGGATGTTTGGTCAGATGTTTCAGTACCTCAGCCTACTGATGAAACTGGATTTAAATCATTTGTATCTTCTGGTTAGGTGTAAGTATGTTTTGGTAAAATTAAACATCCGGTAAAAATTGAAAGACATACTTTTGAACAGTCTTTTGTTTTCTGAATCTAAGGCACTGAAATGCATATTTTCATATTTCCCTACATAACGTGTATTTAGAGGAGGATGTGTTCAGTCTGTGACTGATCTTATCAGTGTTTGAGATCATCCACCTTCAATCAGTTAAACACTAATCTTCCAATCAGTGTTTTTATAGCATAACAACCTAACATATATAAGCCAGTTTTACTACTATAATTATGAGGTAAAAAAAAAAATGGGATAACTTATTTAAATGAAATCCAAAAATCTTTGTAATTGGCAGGAAAGAAAATCCAATCTTTTTAGGAATGTTGGGTGTCACTTTCTGCCATAATTTGAATAAGTTACTAAAAGACTTGTAACTGTGACTCTACTGTCAAAAATACGTCTGACTCACATGCATTATGTATCAGATGATACAGAAATTTCAAAAACTGCTTACGAGTTCGTAATATAGTAAGAAAGTTATATTGTATCACATCTCTGTTGCACTTTCATCGTCTGTCATCCTGCTGCCAGTTTGCCATCCAGTTTGTGAAATCTATGTATCTTCCCCTTGATGCATAAAGCCTGCAACGTATTTTTGACAGTAAAGTCATGCCACCTTGGCCAGGACTCCCTGGAAGAAGAGATAATGTATCTCAATGGGACATTCCTGGTAAAATAAAGGATAAATAAAAATAAATAAAATGCTTATTAATTTGTATTCGTAATGGAGAAGTCCCAAGCGTAAAATCACCCTTCGCGTTTAGTTTTTTTTTTCTTTTTCTCACATAAGAACACTATATATCTGATGTATGATTTGACTTATGAGAGTTTACAAATCCACAAACATTTTTGCACAACCTTAGTCCAATATGTACAAATGTTTATTAGTACACGCAAGCACATCTCTTTTGACAGCTACCTTACCTCATATAGGAGCATTTAACAATGTAACATTCACATTTACTTGCAGACACTATAAACATTGTCCATCATAGTGCTGCATAAGAAGCTAATAAAACAGACTGTATACTTGGTGTCTGCATTGCCAAGTACAGTGGAACCTCGGATTGCGAGTACCGTGGCTTACGAGTGTTCCGCAAACCGAGCAAAGGTTTTAATAATTTTTTATTCGGAAACCGAGCAAGTATTAGTTTACGAGCGCCGAGTATCATGTTTCACACATGCGACTCTTATATTGACATCGAGCGTCACTCTCTCACCTTCCCTCCCTCCCCCCACGGCTTCGCGAACACACAGAAACTCTGCTCGTGCGCGCACAATTTGACACTGACACACACACGCACAGACGCTCTCTCTCCTTTTCACCCCTCCCGGCTTCATAAAAATACAGAAACATTCATCCTGGATTGAGTAGTAATGATCTACTTTACTTGGTATATTTCTTTTGTTTGTTGGCCATCCTTCTCTTAATGTCTTTATTAGTGTCTGAAGTGTGTCATCTTTTGCTGTTTCACTTCTGATTACATTTATTCCCTCTTCAGATATTGGGAGGTACTGAATCATGTTCACACTTTCGATCTTTTTCCACAGATCCTCCCTGTGCGGTGTCCTCCAGATATGCTCGGCTTAGTGCATCTGCTAACAGCATCTCCTTTCCAGGAACATATGTAATGATGAAATCATATTTCTGTAATCTCATCAACATCTTTTGAAGTTTCTTGGGTGCATGCAGCAGTGGCTTCTTGACAATAATCTCAAGAGGTTTATGGTCAGACTGTATGATCACTTTTCATCCATATGTGTACTGATGAAATTTTTCCATGCCGTACACTATGACTAGGCACTCTTTTTCTATTTGGGCATACCCCCGTTCAGTCAGTGTCAATGCTCGGCTTCCAAAAGCAACAGGTTTTCCACTCTGCAATAATGAGTCCAAGTCCTGTTTCCGAGGCATCACATTGTAGAACTAGCTGTTCCATGAGGCTGTAGTAGCGCAGTACTGGTGCCTTGGTTATGAGGTCTTTTATGTTCTTGAAGGCTTGTTTGTGAACCTCAGACCAGTCCCACAAACTGTCCTTGTGTGTCAGCTGTCTGAGCACTTTACAGTGATCAGAGAGGTGTCTGCAAAACTTGGACAGATAATTTACCATGCCCAGAATTCTCTGTACACCTTTCACATCAGTTGRTCTTGGCATTTCTTTTATGGCCCGTACTTTCTCTGGATCTACTTTTAGGCTTTCCGACGTGAGCAAATGTCCAATGTATGGCACTTCGCTTTGTCTGAGTCTGAATTTGTCGACATTCAGCTTAATGTTTCTCTCTCTGCATCTGTCTAATAACAATCTCAGTTTTTCATTGTGGTCCTTGCTTGCCATTTCCAGTGTTTCACCTTTCCCTGTTATCAACAAACCATCTGCGATTATATGTACACCCTGAAGTCCTTCTAATGCCTGGTTCAGCATTCTCTGGAAGACCTCAGGTGCTGGGCTTATTCCCATAGGCATTCTCTCCCATAGGGTGTTGCAAACGGGGTGAGATAACCCGTGCCAGAAACCATTCTTTACATCACAGTCCGTAAATACTTTTGCTTTTGATAGCTCTGGTAAAATGTCCGCAATTGTGGGATTGGGAAGTGGCTCCTTTTTAAAGCCTTGTTCAATGGTCTAGGATCTATGCAGATTCTCAACTTGCCRCTGGGTTTCTTCACAACAACAAGACTGCTTATCCAGTCAGTACTATTTTCTACTGGTGTGATTATACCTCGTTCATGAAGATTGTTCAGCTCCTCCTTTAGTGGTCCTATCATTGCAACTGGTACTCTCCGTTTTGGCAGTTTCACTGGCTCCACCCCCTGACCTATCTCTATCTTATAGTGATCTGACAGACAGTCATCTCCTGTGAAAACGTCTATGAACTCTCTTGTTATTTGTTTCATTGTCCATTGTCCGACTGTGTCATCTCTGTCCGTCCTTGTCATAACATTATCCACCACCAGGATATTCTCAGATTGTACTTCAACCAGCTTCATACCCTGGACTGCTCTGCTTCCTAGTAACGGTACTGCAGAGTGTACATCAACGACAATAAACTCCAGTCTGTACAGATTTTTGTTACATGGATTTTTCAATTTCAGATGGCACTTACCTACTGGTTTTAGTGTGATTTTGTTGTACATCACTAGTTTTTGGTCTGTCTTCTGTATTTGAACATCTGGATTTACTAAGTTTATGGGGATAATGTTACACGTTGCACCACAATCCAACTGTAATTTGACCAAGTTGTTTTCGAGCAGCATAGCGGCAAACAGTTGACACGGCTGCCCATCATGGCTCTTTGTGATTTTGTTCACAGCTTCTGTTGTGATGCTCCATATATCCTCATATTGCACACTCTCAGTTTCCATTAAATTGTGTACAACTTTTCTTTGTTCTTGTTTTGATTTGCACAGTGCTGCGAAATGATTGTCTTTTCCACATTTCCTACATGTTTTCCCATAAGCTGGACATTTCAGTTTGTCTCTTTCTTGCGTCTTTCCACAAAATTAGCAACTAAAGACTCCGGTGGTCATCCTTTCCTGTTCTGTGTTCCTGTACCTGCTTTAAAGCATGAATTTTCTCCATCACTTTTCCCTCAATGGTTTTGCTGTCCTCTCTGGACAACTCAGTAGCCCTGCAAACTTGTACACATTTTTGCAGAGTTAAATTTTCCTCTCTCAACAATCTCWCTCTCAGAWTTGGACTATTYRTGCCRCAYACAATCCTGTCACGTATTAGAGAATCTTTTATGTCACCAAARTTACATGTGCTAGCAAGCATTTTCAGTTCAGTCACATACTTGTCGAATCCTTCATCAGGTCCTTGATTTCAAATTCAAATCAAATTCAAATTTTATTTGTCTCATACACAGTACGATATGCAGTGAAATGCTTATACGACCGCCCCGTGACCTTAATTTTTTTTTTTTTTTTTACAAGAAAATAAATAGTAAATAAATAAAAAATAAAAAAGGAAATAAATAGTGAATAGTGAAATAGAATGGAAATATATGAGTTAAACTATAAAACAAGATGCCAGCAAAAGTTTCAAAAATATATAGGAAATCTGAAATATAAAATATAACAACTTATAAAAACTTAAGTCTGTACAAATATTGAGGTAGTATTTGACGAAAATGAGATGAGGGGAAATGTGAAAAGAAGTCYTTGAAGTGTSCAAATGTGCATATATGTGCAAATGTGCGTTTGACATAATTGTCCGTTCTGTGTGTGCAAAAAAATGCAGAGGTGTTTTAGTCCAGTGTATTGGTTTGGTTGAGAGACCGTATCGCCTGCGGGAAGAAGCTTCTCCTCAGTCTCTCTGTATTGGCCTTGAGGCAGCGGAAGCGCTTTCCAGACCGCAACAGAGAGGACAGTCCATTGCTGGGGTGGCTGAGGTCCTTCATGATCTTCCTGGCCTTGGTCCAGCACCACTTGCTGTAGATCGAGTGCAGGTCAGGGAGCTCAGTGTGGATGATGCGCTCAGCTGATCGCACCACCCGCTGTAGGGCTCGTCTGTCTTGCATGGTGTTGTTCCCGAAACAGGTTGCGATGTTTCCCGTCAGGATGCTCTCTATGGTGCAGGAGTAAAAGTTCCTGAGCACCTTAGAGGGCAGTCTAAAGTCTCTCAGGCGTCTGAGGCGGTAGAGCGCTGCTGGGCCTTTTTCACCACAGTGTTGATGTCACAGGACCATGACAGGTCCTACGTGATGTGAACACCGAGGTACTAGAAGCTGTCCACTCTCTCCAATGGGCTCTCGTTGATGACGGGGGTCTGGTAGTTCCTCTCCTGCTTAGTGCTGAAGTCCACTATCAGCTCCTTTGTCTTACTGACATTTAGAAGAAGGTTGTTCCGCTTGCACCAGTTCTCCAGATTTGCAATCTCCTTCAGGTAGGCTGTCTCATCGTTGTCAGAGATCAGGCCTACCATGATGGTGTCGTCAGCAAACTTAATGATGGTGGTGGAGCTGGTAGTGGCCACACAGTCGTGTGTGTACAGAGAGTACAGCAGGGAGCTCAGAACACATCCCTGTGGAGCCCCAGTGAGAGTGAGAGAGGCTGAGACGTGTCCATCCATCCTTACTGCCTGTGGTCTCCCAGTTAGGAARTYRGAGATCCACTGACACARAGATGRGCTGAGTCCCAGGTGCTCCAGCTTGGTGGTGAGTGTRGAGGGAATTATAGTATTAAATGCTGAGCTGTAGTCGATGAAAAGCATTTTAACATAATTCCCTTTTCTAGTGTCCAGGTGAGTGAGTGATGTGTGGAGGAGATGAGAGATGGCATCATCTGTAGAGCGGTTCGGGCGGTATGCAAACTGTAGGAGTCCAGAGTGTTGGTTAGTGAAGAGATGATGAAGTCTCTGACCAGCCGTTCAAAGCACTTCTTGTACAGGTCCATGTCCCCCGACGCAAGTTCCGCGTTGTAGGCAGCGGTGCGAGATCTCAGAGCGTCGCGGATGGTTTTATCCACCAACGGCTTCTGATTGGGAAACGTTCTGATGGTTGTTTTCTGTACGGTATCATCCGCTAGTTTCCCGACGAATCCCACAACCGCTTCCGTAAACATGTAGACGTCATCGGAGCTGTTTCGAAACATGTCCCAGTCCCACCGATTGGTCCGTCCAGCGCGCGACCTCCCTCTGAACCGGAACTTCCTGTTTGAGCCTTTGTTTATATTTTGGCATGAGGAAAATAGCGGCATGGTCAGATTTACCAAACAGTGGACGAGATTGTGCCTTGTAGCTGTCCTTAACTGATGTGTAACAGTGGTCCAGTGTCCCTTCGCCCCTGGTTGGGCAGATGATGTGCTGATAGAAGTTCGGCGCTGCGCGTTTGAGGTTGGCATTAGCTTCCCGGTGCGGTGCTGTGTTTGGTGCTGTGTGAGTGCGTCATGTAGCTCGCATAAGGCAGCGCCCGTGTCCGCTTGTGGCGGAATATTAACGGCGCTGATTATGACCGATGTAAACTCCAGAGGAAGATAAAAAGGACGACACTTGATAGTCAATAGCTCCAGGTTGGATGGGCAGGAGTGTGCGAGAGGAACAACGCTCGCGCTGTTGCACCAGCTGCTGTTCACCATTAAGCACACGCCGCCTCCCCTTGTCTTCCCCGAGTCCCGTGTCCTGTCCATGCGGTGAACCGAGAAGAACTCGGCCGGCTGAATGGCGTTGTCCGGCACCACTGGGTTCAGCCATGTCTCGGGGAAGCAGAGGAGATTGCAGTCCCGAATGTCTCTCTGGAACTTTATCCTGGCCCTGAGGTCATCAAGCTTGTTCTCCAGTGACTGGACATTGGCGAGCAGGATGCTAGGCAGAGGTGTGCAGTGTGCACGGGCTCTCAGCCTGTTCCTGACGCCAGCTTGTTTCCCTCGGGACGCTTCACGTCGCGTCCTTTGTTTTCCCTCAGGATCTCACTCGGCCAGCTCGGATCCGGAGTTAAAAACGTCGAATTGTGAGTACATTGTAAACCAATAGAAATAAGAGTATCTCTATTGTACCTAATACACTCAATGGTTATGAATTTGCCGGTTTAAAGTTGCTGGAAATTAAATTAAAAGACAAAAACAAAGTAAAATAGGTCGGACCTCACCGGCGCCATCTTGTCATCTCATAAAGAAACAGTATCTCTCAACGGTTTCATTCAGTTTTGGGTTGCGGTGTTGATCAAAAGCTTCTATTAATAACTTCACTGTTCTGCCTTCCATTGATGAGCCCAGTAGGGTTTCACATAACTCGCTACCTGTTTCTCCTACCAGTTAGTAGAAAAGTTTTACCTTCGTGCCTTCCGACGCCTCTGCCAAGGTCAGGTCTAGATACAGCTGAAATTCCTCTTTCCACGCCTTCCATGTCTTTGCCAGATTGTTTGAGTCCAATGTCAATGTCGGCGGTGGTTTTAATCCAAGTGTGCCATCCATCTTGTCCGATGAGGCTTGTATTAGCGCATCAGGATTTGTATCTTCACTAGCACGTTATTTTTCTGAGGCGAACTTCGCGCTGCACGGCTAAGCACTAAATCAAGACTTGTTCGCGGTCAGTGAGTAGAAAAAAAATCTCCCCGCTGCCACCATGTTTCACTCTCTTTGATTCTTTAGAGTGAGTATATAAATAACTCAGACCACTACCATTATATTTGTAACTTTCTGTTTACTGAACAGCATCTTACTTCCTTAGCAGTGCCACAATCCAAAAAGATCCGTGCTACAACATGAGTCAAATAATCACATTATTACAGTAGTGAGTAATTCTAAGGATTTGCATGTTCAAAAAGTTCAGAGAACCACCAGCTAAACGCGGGATGCAGAGTGCATAAGTGTGATTAGTTTTTGTTGTAACTATTTCATGCCTTTCTATTGTTGACAATAAAGAAATAAGTTACAGAACTGTCAGCTCTGCGTTACTACACTTTTCAGAGGTAAAGTTCAGGTTAATTTGTTTTATTTTGACTTCATATTTTGTATTCATTATTTTTATATGAATATTTTTGGGTTGTGGAACAAATCGTCTGAGTTTTTCTAAGTCTTATTGTAACTATTTCTGTATATAATCACGTTTGCTAATAAAATTACAGTTTTTACAGAATAATGTTCGAACTTAAACAATGTGTCCATATTATTAAATCATCAGGGTTGTAACTTTACACTCCTTTTACACTCACAAACTAAAACAGGTTCCGCACAACCTTTCTCCATTGCAGGCCATTTTTTAAGCTTCCTAACAAATTATAGCCCCCTTTTTCTGTTTAACCTCACTGATAAGAGGCTACACAGCTATTTAGTCCCAACCTCTTCAGTTCTCATCAGATTGTGTGTGGACATGCTCTTATTTTCACTATTAAACATAGCTATAAGTGTTACTGTTACACTCGTTAATTTTTTCCCGACCACATTTGTTCCTTGAAGATGACGGTTCATCACTATCATTCCTGGTTTTAAATGGAATGATGATAAAGGTTTTACTAATGCATTTTACAGTTCTTAACCCAATTTTAGTAGTTTCAGTAGTATAATAAAGCAAGTATGTAAAGTTTACTGTACTTACTGTAAGTAAAGAGCCCCTGTTGTTAAATAGTTGTCTAACAAAATAAAACTTTTTTTATATAAATATACTTATTTTTATACAGTTTATCTTTGTTGTGCCAGATAATGTAATTTTGTGGGGAAAATGAAGTTTGTAAATCGCAAACCAGGGCAATAAACACTATTTACAGAGCTGTAAAAAAAATGTAAATAAAAAATCAAGCAAACGTATTGTTTTATGAAAACAAATAATTTTCTCCAAATAATCGTATTTGTTTAAATCAATACATAAAACTCTTATTATAATCCATTGCGAGACGTTTCACCCTTCACTTTGGCTAAACAGGATTCCTTTCATGACAGATCACATCCAGTCTGTTGATCTCAGACCAATCACAACTATTGTTTTATGACAACAGATGTGTGAGATGTTGTTACAGAACAAATATTATTGAAACATTTACTGTATAACTCATAAATAAATTATTAATTGTTTATCACTTACAGAAAAATTATTATTGTGCAGTTTATTTATAGATTACTAGTGTGTGTATTATTAAGGATTTTATCATTAAATATATGTTTTTTAATGAATGAAACTATTATATCCAACCCAGCCAGTGATAATTGCTTTCTTATTCCTTTCTGAATTATTGAATTTTTTTTTCTTTCTTTTGCCATGGACTGTGCTTGCAGGTCGGCATTTTTTTTTTAAATCTGACAGGCACATCATAGCAACACTCAACCAACGAGAAATGTATTCTCTACTATCTGCTTTGATATTGCACATGGCAGTATGGTTGAGGGAGATGACGGGTTTCCTTCTGTCCATCAACTGGATGATTCTGTTTCGTACAAATCACTCTGTCTTTGTAGTCTAAATTGTAATAGATTTCACCCATAAATGTCACTGCCTTGATTCTCAAAAGTATGGAACAAATTCTGTGCAGTTATTGTTAAACTTTTGGCTGCTCTCATTTGGATGGTCCGCTGTGGCGACCCCTCATCCGCACAACAACTTGGCACAGGTTTTACACCGAACGCTCTTTCTGATGCAACCCCTTTTATTTGATCTGGGCTTGAGACCAGCACTACATCCAGTGGTGGGGGTTTGGGTGTTGGGTGGGAATTGAACCCAGGGCTTCCGCAACATGTTCAGTACATGTTTAATATGGAACCGGTCTTTCAGTTCCAGCTACGGGACTATTCCATACATTACCATAGGGGATACACTTCTCCAAAAACAAATCAACTGAGAAAATCATTAACATTTTCAGCATTATATTAATTTTACATATACCAAAATTTAAACCTACTTTAATATATATTTACACTTTTGTTTTGGGATATACTGTAACTAAGCAGATTTCACCAGCAGGGGGCATCATGTAACATCTACAATGGTGCTGGTTCACTTCATGACCATGTTTATCTATTTACACACGTGTGAATTATATTTTGTAATTCATTTAATTTTAAATAACAAATGGTTTACAGTTAAATTAAATCTAATGTTTAAGAACATCTTTTAAAAAGTTCATAATCATTGCTTATTGACAAAACCAACAGACAATATCTTAAGATAAAATAATAAAACAATATATTTTCATCTCTCTTTTAAGCCACCACATACTATAATACAGCTTATTACTGACAATGTATTGTTTATAAATCTGTAAGGATGAGCATATCTTATTTTGTATTTAGCTCCTTAGGTTGCACATTTAGGGTAAATTAGCATAATGCTCTTTTCTATAGTTTGGGAAAATATAAGGTGTAAAAAAATTTCCACTTGAACACTTGAGATAAAAACACAAATAAAACAATTGATAGCATTAAGAATTAAATTAAACAATTTCTCTAGAATAAATATTTGTCTGTCTTAAACATTACAAACGTTCTAATAAGTAAATAAAAATCATTTATTTGAGACTCAGCTGTGGAATATTTTGTATTATGAACATACTGTCTCAAGATATTCAATCCATCAAATGACTAAAGTGGCTGATTTTAATTAACACAACTCTTCACCCAGACCTGAACTAACTGGTGACATCACCTGTTCTGTGCTCTCTCTCATGTGTGTGTGTAACAAACATCAGTCTGTGTCTCATGCTCACTAGCCCTCTTTAACTAAACTTTGACTAAATTCCTTTATCACACTAAATGACTAGAATACACTGATAAATGTGTACACAATAAATACACAATAAATGACTGACAATATATAATGAGTGTAATGTACTGCAGGTGCACTTACCGAGCCGCTGACCTCCGCCATCACGGTGAAACCCTTTCTTCTGCTGGTCTGACCACTTCCCTGGGTCACGTAACTGACGAATGGATTCCATTCTGGCTCGATTGCTTTCCTGTATTGAATATTACTCCTTGAATTTAAGCTTAAAATTTGAATTTTAGAATATTGAATGAAATGTGGATTAAAGTCAAGAATTCAACAGCATGAAATGGACTATGCTTTTTGAAATGAAATTTTACTATGGTATGGAATAGGGTTTGCTATGGTTATCTACAGTCACGGACAAAATTGCTGGCACCCCTGAAATCTTCCAGAAAATCAAGTATTTCTCACAGAAAAGTACTGCATTAACACGTGTTTTGCTATACACATGTTTATTCTCTTTGTGTGTATTGGAACAAAACAAAAAAAGGGAGGAAAAAAAGCAAATTTGACAATGTCACAAAACTCCAAAAATGGGCTGCACAAAATTAATGGCACGCTTAACTTAATATTTGGTTGCATATCCTTTGGAAAAAATAACTGAAATCAGTCGCTTCCTGTATCCATCAATAAGCTTCTTACACCTCTCACCCAGAATTTTGGACCACTCTTCCTTTGCAAACTGCTCCAGGTCTCTCATATTGGAAGGGTACCTTTTCCCAACAGCAATTTTAAGATCTCTCCACAGGTCAATGTCAGGTTCAATGGGATTTAAATCTGGACTCATTGCTGGCCACTTCAGAACTCTCCAGCTCTTTGTTGCCATCCATTTCTGGTTGCTTTTTGAAGTATGTTTGGATCTCAAGTATGCCAAGATCTCAGACACAAACCCAGCTTTCTGACACTGGGCCCTACCGTGCAAACCAAAATCTTTTGGTAATCCTCAGATTTCATGATGCCTTGCGGTCGAGGCACCAAAACAACCTTTCAATCTTTGAACCTCCACCATATTTGACTGTAGGTCCTGTGTTCTTTTCTTTATAGGCCTCCTTCCGTTTTCGGTAAACCATAGAATGTTGTGCTTTTCCAAATAGCTCTATCTTGGTCTCATCTGTCCACCAGACATTTTCCGAGAAGGATTTTGGCTTACTCAAGTACATTTTGGCAAACTGTAGTCTTGCTTTTTTATGTCTCTGTGTCAGCAGTGGGGTTCTCCTGGGTCTCCTGTCATAGCGTCTCATTTCATTTAAATGTCGACGGATAGTTCGCGCTGACACTAATGCTCCACCACCCTGCAGCACAGCTTGAATTTCTTTGAAACTTGTTTGGGGCTGCTTACCCACCATTCGGACTATCCTGCGTTGCAACCTTTCATCAATTTTTCTCTTCCGTCCACGCCCAGGGAGATTAGCTACAATGCCATGGGCTGCAAACTTCTTGATAATGTTGCGCACTGTGGACAAAGACAAATCTAGATCTCTGGAGATGGACTTGTAACATTGAGATTGTTGATATTTTTCCACAATTTTGGTTCTCAAGTCCTCACACAGTTCTCTTTTCCTCTTTCTGTTGTCCATGCTCAGTGTGGCACACATACACTCACACACACAATGCAAAGACTAAGTGAACTTCTCTCCTTTTTATCTGCTTTCAGGAGCGATTTTTATATTGTCCACACCTGTTACTTGCTCCAGTTGAGTTTAAAGGAGCATCACATGCTTGAAACTTGAATCTTATTTATCCACAATTTTGAAAGGGTGCCAATAATTTTGTCCAGCCCATTTTTAGAGTTTTGTGTGATATTCTGTCAAATTTGCTCCCCCCCCCCCTTTTTTTTTGTTTTGTTCCAATGTGTTTTGGTACCATTCTTTATTCATGGCTGTGTTTTTTGGGCAAAATTGTGAGTGAGCCCACTCCCTTGGATGAGAAGCAACCCCACACATGAATGGTCTCAGGATGCTTTACTGTTGGCATGACACAGGACTGATGGTAGCGCTC
>QMIH01004762.1:0-15012 GCA_003987875.1 Clarias batrachus
AGATATATATTAGTTTCACTCCCAGTTTCGCTTTCTCCGGCGCGGGCGGGGCACAGAGATAAGGGAAGTTTCGAGAGCACGAATGAGATAATATTATGGCCGTTACTAAGTAGCGAGAGTAAATATTATGACAATTACTAGGAGTGATGCAATGTTACATTTTCTCTTACAGACACAATTGACTGACAAGTGGTGGTATTCGTTTATGACTTTCAACACTTGTATCCTTAAATTGTAGAATTCCTTCCAGTGGTTTTAGATATTTATACATTCAGCTGCAACCACTTAAAGCAGCAATGTCGTTTTTTTACACCTAAATTTAAAGCAAGTTTTCTCTCCATGTGTCAAACCCATTACTCTGATGGAGAATGCAGACAAACAAACCAGAATCAGGCCCACAAAAGGTCTCCTGAGGAATATCTCCTCAAAACTAGCATTAAACAACAAGCACAAGCCAGAGAGAGGGGCAATAGTTTGTCTGCTTCCCTCCCTTCTGAAGGAAAAACGTAAAGCCCACAAACATGTAAGAGATGGTGAGTGCCTTAGAATGTGTGCTTGCAATGCTCTCCCAAGGCCAAGAAAAAATAGCAGATGCCGATTCTACGGAAGGTGGACACTGTGATCAACCTGGCACATTCCATGCCATTTGGGGGCCATTTAGGAGTTAATAGCATACCATGTGAATGGATAGGCATGAATCTCACTGCACCATACAACATCAAAGAACATCGCAAGGGAACTGGTGCCACTTTTCAGCCATGTGACATTACCTAAGGAGACCCTCATGGACAAAGCTACACCATATCCAAGATAATGTGTTGATTCCCCATGTGCTGTTACCATTTGAACTACTCTCCGGTTGGCGGCTGCAATTCCCCATAAATGAAAATGCAGATGCACTGTCTAGACGAATCTGGTGGGGGGGGATGGTGTGATGGCAAGCTTGCAGCCAGTGCACACACATTAACTACAACCTCTCGCATGGACCACTCGCGCACACAACATAACCTACAGTACATCATCCTACCTGCAAGATCTATGAGTGAGAAAGGGATGGGCCTGCAAATGCCCTGGGCTGGTTAGCAACTGAGCTATGACTCGTGGACCCGAACTATTCACCTGGGAGTCTCCAAAACCACAGTTCTGCTACAGACCATAATTAATTTAAGAATGTATATCTTTAACTTGTAATGTAATGTATAACTTCCTCTAAATGTTAAACTTGAATATAGACTGTTCATGCTTGTGCAATTTGGTTTCTGTGTTTTTCTCTCTGTGTCAAACCTGATACAATAAATAATAAGCAACCACTTTATCTCATCAATTAATAAATCACCTTATCTATTATTATTATTATTATTATTATTATTATTATTATTATTATTATTATTATTAGGGTTTCAACTGAAGTATCCGTTTTTTTAGGCAGCCAATTAAGGCACTAAATTGTGATATTTGTTTTAAAAAGATGACCAACTATAATCACATCTTTAAACTCTCAGTATGTTTCAGATGTTTTTTGCTTTTCATTGTAGACATGAATAAACCTTCTGCCCTATGAACTCTACTGCACAAAAGGAAATACTAGCAGCTATGGAGACACAAACTGCAAGAAAATGATTTCAGTGAACTGAATGTGTGCAGAAAATGTGCAGAAAATCACACACACTCATGCATAACACTAACCTGATTGCTGAGAATTTGTCATCCATAATTTCTGACAGATTTTGCTGACTAACTTTAAGCATTAAGGTGTAGTATAAAGTTATTTAAAAAATCTTTTATAACCTGGTAAGATTCCTTTTTCACTTCAAGACCTGTTTTCTATATTTTGAACCCTCCTGGAACATGGTGTGTGAGCATAATACCTTCATTACAAATAAATTAACCTCTGCCCTGGTGGACTTATTTCATTCCCTCTGTCCAGTCTCCTTATCACAGGGGTCACGGCTGCGATTGTTATTCTTCCAGCAACTGCACTGTATAGAAGAGGAGTATTAAAATGATTTCAAATTACTGTTGAAATAGAGATGTGCATCTAACAACGTGGTTCTGTTTCTCAGAGGGGAAGATGACAAAAGATGATTTATTGAGCTCACAGAAGTTTACAGTATTATGCGGTTTCCTCCAGAGCTCTCAATTTAAAAATAGCCTACTTTTTTGAGTTCATGTGACCTCACTGTTTAATAAAGTTTTCAAACTATTGTGTTCTATCAGACACAGAAATAATAATAAATGAATAAAAAACCAAGTTTCTCGCTGACTCACTCATCCTTTCTAAAGATGGCGCTGTGTTTCGATGACGTCATGTTTCATTCAATATATTCAGACTTTTCATTCAATATATCAGTTTTCAATCCATATATTCAGAATTCATTCAATATTCTCACGTTTCATTCAATATATTCAGACTTTTCATTCAATATATCAGTTTTCAATCCATATATTCAGAATTCATTCAATATTCTCACGTTTCATTCAATATATTCAGACTTTTCATTCAATATATCAGTTTTCAATCCATATATTCAGAATTCATTCAATATTCTCACGTTTCATTCAATATATTCAGAGTTTTCATTAAGTTCTCTCATGAATATTTTCCTAAACGGCATGCCATATATATACAGTACAGACCAAAAGTTTGGACACCCCTTCTCATTCAAAGAGGTTGGATTTGTATTATGGCAAGAAAAAAGCAGCTAAGTGAAGAAAAATGAGTCAGTCAGTCCGAAAAGTTGGTAAAACTTTGAAAGTGTCCCCAAGTGCAGTCACAAAAAGCATCAAGCGCTACAAAGAAACTGGCTGACATGCGGACCGCTCCAGGAAACTTTTGCTCTGTACTGTATATATATATATTAAGAGCAATAAACATTGTAGAAATTAGATTATTACCCATGAGATGGTCTGAGATATTGTGTGAATAGCTACAGTACACCTTTTCTTAGATTTAGTCTCATCAGCTAGTGAACTTTGGGACACTATTTTGTCCTATATTCATTCCTTCACATTCTAATTTGTATGATGCACTAAACAGTGCTGATTTTCTGTTTCTAATTATAGAAGCATTTCTATCAGCCTGATTCCAACAAACAGAAATTTCTGATGCTGATCATAATTGTGGTTCTGATTTATACAGTTGGCCCTCAGTGCAAAATAAAATAAATAAATAGATAGATAATTCCCTGCAGGTGGATTCGACTCAGAGCACCTGCCACTTGTGTGCTCTCCATTTGCTCGTTCACTAATGCATATCTAAGTGCCTTTGAGGCCCACTTGATGGAAATCATGGCGTGCTGCTCCAATCAGACAGATATTATACACAGCACATGTTTATTTTTTTTTTTATTTTAATATTACTGCATATGCTCATTTGTAGAAATGTCTCGAGTACAGGAGCAGCCTTCCTCTGTGCTTCAAACTGATAATAGTGTAATTTTATAAAATGTTTATTTAAAAATTAATGGAAGGGGTCAGTGCCTGTGTCTTTTAACAGTCAAAGTTAGGGGCACCACGACAAGCTGGATATACTGAACAGTACATTAAAGAGAAATATAAAGAGTGGTAAGAGCTATACACGTTAAACTATCATACTGAGTGGCTCTGAGGTAGCCACGCCCACCTCACGGAAAAAAGCTCTAGATTACTGGTATATTAACTATACAGTACATGTGAAGTGAAAAAGGTTTTGTAACTTTATGTCCACAATCCTTGTGTGTGTAAGTCGTCCTACACAGCAGCCCACTTCCCCCCCCTTTCCTCCTCTCCTCTCTCTTTACTCAGAGGTAACACGAAAGTGCACATTAATTTGTTTTATTTTTGCTTTCTATTTTATATTAATTATTTTTATATGAATATTTTTGGGTTGTGGAACGAATTGTCGAAATTTTCATTCTTTCTTATGGGGGAAATTTGCTTTGATATACGAGCCTCTTCATATACAAGCAGGCTTCCGGAATGGACAGGGTGTGTTTGGACTCATAATGGCTCCAAATGTCTTTGGAGCAGCTAACATTCTCAGTTTGGGTAGTTTACATGCCACCACCTCAGACCGCTGGGTATATGTTTGGTCCAATGACCCGTGTTTTATCTCACAGCGGCTCATCACAATCAGTGCTCTTATTAGCGCCACAGTTTCAGAACATATGAGACAAGCTTTTTTTTTTTTTAAACTTCCCTCAGGAAGAATAAATATACAATGAACTGTCTAGGGAGGATTTGGGTGGTTTGTAGGGGGTATTACAGTCATTTCTGTGTTCCACACACTCTGTGTATTTAAGGTAAACTATCATGTTGATTGGCTCTGTTCCTTCGCTCTGGCTCCACCTTGAAGGCAAAGGCGCCATGTTCATCCAAAAAATGACCCTTTTTCTCAATATTTTGATTTAATTTATGGCCCGGATTTTAACGACAGACAAATATCTATGGACTGGCAAAGTTTTGCGTGATGCTGAAACAATATCACCCGGACAGACACATACAGTAGAGATACAGACGGCTATAGAGATATAGAGATACAGGGATACAGACAGACAGAAATATTTCTGAGACTGGTACAGTATCTGGTCCTCCAACATATGAAATGTAAATATATCACTGAGAAGAGTGAGTTATGACCAACATTAAGACAAAGCCTCTCTTTCATTTATATAAAATATGTCAAGGAAAATACTAATAAAATCTTTTCAAATAATTGGCAGTCATGGCACCGGGTCTGTGAAGGTAACAATCGATTTAATGAAGAGGCAGAGATAGTGACACAGAGCACAGATCAAACGGCTCACAGCTGCAATAGTAGCGCTGGTTAAAATAGAAGAAAATCTCTTCATTCAGTGAGTTCTGTTCAAGTCAAGTCAAGTCAAGTAGGCTTTTATTGTCATTCCAACCATATACAGTCAGTACACAGTGAAACGAAACAACGTTCCTCCAGGACCAGGGTGCTACATACATGTAACAACATAAATTTACAATATAAATTTTTACATTTTTAAGTTACTCTAAAGAACTATCAATATCTATACAAAAATACAAAAATAGACAAAGTGCACGTGCAAATGTGCAAACAAAGTGGTGCATGACAGAAAACACAACAATGTAAGACATGACAGTACTTTTTGATGAAGGATGAATTGAGGTAGTGGGTAGAGCAGCAGTAAACAGATTACAATTTTGACAGAAGTATTGTGTGCAAATAGCAATAAATATTGTGCAAAAAATTGCGAGGAGCAGCACAGGTAGGTAGGTATGAGCAGATTGAGATGGGTGTGCATCAGTGTGATTGTGCATCAGTTCAGTCCAGATGTTATTTAGTTCGTCTGAGTGATTTGTGTGTGTGTGTGTATCAGTCCAGTCCCTTTGTGTTAAGGAGACGGATGGCTTGCGGTTAAAAACTGTTTCTCAGTCTGGATGTGAGGCTGTACCTTTGTCCAGATGGCAGGAGGGTGAAGAGTGTGTGTGAGGGGTGTGTCCGGTCAGCCACAATGCTGGTGGCTTTGCGGATGCAGCGTGTGGTGTAAAGGTCTTCAATAGAAGGGAGAGAGACCCCGATGATCTTCTCAGCTGTCCTCACTATCCGCTGTAGGGTCTGTAGGGTCAAGAGGCCGTTGTAAACAGAACCCACTATACTGTAGCGTTTAAGAGAAATGATCTCTGCACCACGGCTTTTTCACTCTACGTATATCATGCGCTAATGGCTGTGTAACATTGAACCAGAGTGTTAAATAAAAGCTGTTCCAAATCCTGGGCAAGGCCAGGACGAGAAGTATGAAGTTTCCTTTTTGTGGTAACTCGACCTGCAAGACATTAAGTAGTTGAGGACATGCTCTTATTGAACGCTAAACTAATAGTATCTGGTATCATCAGTTTTTTTTCCACTGTCTTAAAAAATTGAAATATTTCAGCAAGTTCAGTGGCACCATCAGTAATGGAATACTTGTCTCAAGATTAAATGACGGATCATGTATGTCAGTGTTACGATTACATACTGAATCAAATACTGAATCTCTGCCTCATGGATGTTTTTAACAGTGAAATGAAAAGAACTGCACATCAACAGCCAGACATTCAGAAATCACACAATCCAAACTCCTTGTTATTTGTGGCAGTGTAATGGGTTTAATAGGGCAAGCATCTAAAAGCCTTTTCTGCGTTCGGACTCGGTTAATGCACGAGTCCTGTGTGTGTTCTTAGCTCTTAGATCAGGTAAGGAGCAGAAAGTAAATGGCACCATTGTGTGGGCTCAGCATGACCACCTGGGGTCTTGGGAAGAAAAGTGTTTTTGAAGTTGCCTCACACACACACTCACTTTACTCACGCCTTCATGTTGCACTTTGCTTTCGGCATGTTTATGCAAATCATGCGCCATCCATTTCTCTCGCATAGTTCACCTTAACGTTCTTCAGCACCTGCAGTGTAGCACGATACATACACATTTATGCTCCTTCACAGGAATAAATGGCTTTACTATATTATGTAGAATATCATTCCCAGAAAAGTATCAGAACATACGTTCTTAGAGTAAACCTTAGCAAGAAAGAACCTAAACCTTGTAAAGTAGCGGAACAGGTCTCGGCCGCCTCGGACTTTGCGACGAAAGATCTACCATGTGAACATAATCAGGACATGGATAACACAGCAATTCTTCTCTGCGCTCGGAAATCCACTCCGTTTTTTTTAGAGATCGGGGAGATAATAGACCCAAGACTGAAAAACGTGCCATCTCTATACGAGCAGAGCTAACGGTGTTCAAACACGAGTCCAGCTCAGAGACCTTGGCGGTTAAGACTACAGTGAATGAGCAGGAATCAAAACTAGCAAGCTTGGAAGCTAGCGCCTCTACTGCTTCGGCCAAGGTGGCAAAACTCGAACAAGAAATGCATCGTTTAAAGCAGATAGTAGATCAGCTTACAGACAGATACACAGATCTTGAAGGACGTAGTAGGAGACAGAACATTCGTAGATTACACATCAATGAAGGGGCCGAGTCTGGAATGAAACCAAGGGAACATGATATTTGGCAGATCCAGATTGGAATCAGATTGCTTTACATGTAGTCTGAAATGTAAAATAAAAACAACAAAAAAAACTAATCTGGTCAAATCCATGTCTCAGATGCCCTGCCTGCTCAAATTTCATTTTAAACTGTCTGTCACTTGCAACCCAACCTGGAAGTTAAAGAGCGCATGGTCATTTGGTATGGGATACATCTTCAGTTAAAATCAAATGAGATGATGGAAAAGATGAAGAGGAATATAAAAATGATAATGATCGTAAAAATTTAAGTTGGATAGTTTATTTCCTCTTTTAGCGCGAGCGATTACTGCTACTGTAGCTAAGTATGAAAAAGGCACTCCCTTGAATTTTCACTGCGGCTAGATTAACAATTTTCCCTGGACAGAGGACGGAGTGAAATGTCCGAAAGCACTCTGAGGTGATGTGAACAGGCAAAGCTAGAGGGAATGTACAGAAACAGGGCAATGTATTAGGAAATATCCTGTTGCATGTGTCGTTACCAAAGCAACCATTGCAGATAGCTCGATACCGTGTCAGATCTGGGCTTTCAGTCTGAATAGAGCCAAATCCAATCTGATCAATTTTAAAGTGAACCTGAATAGGTGTTCAATAGGCTATCAATCCCTCAGGAGCTGAGCGTCTGCCTCACTGCCAACGGAACAGGATTCAACTCACACAGAAGTGAAAAGAAAGCCGTGTCCGCTGAAGGAATACAGTAACATTCACGTTACTAAATTAATATGTACAGGACAGGGCTAAGGGGCTACATGGAGTCGATGAAGAATCACTTTTAAGGTTTCTTACATTTATTCAAGTTGGCGGAAAAACACAATTTATATGCGTTTAAAAGTCTATCAAAGACAGGTTTGCACAGAAATATCTCATGCTCACAGGTTTGGATAATGCTCTTCGATCCTCCCTCTCGTTCTTGCAGAAATCCGACAAAATTGGGTAAATTTGGGCAACTACAGTTAAAAGTACTGATCATGACTAGTGGAGTAGTTTTCATTTCCTCTCGCAGGTGAGCAGGGTTTCTGTTTGATCTGTATCTTAAAGGGAACAAGAGTGAAAATAAAAGTCGAGTTCAGTAAGAAGATTCTACAAAGTGTGTTGTCTCGCTGTCGGCTCTGTAACACATAGGATGAAACAGGCAAAGGGCTCATTATTGAGACACAGCCAGCACTGGCTAACACACACATTTGAGGCACAAGATTCACCCAAAGCGAGAATAATAAGAGGTACCCCTAGAGCGAGAGCACATGAGCCATTAAACAGGAAAGACACTACAACGTCTCAGAGCAGAGAAAGACTCTTAACACAAACGACTGTTTCACTTCATGTGGGATTTTATGTGTGAGTGCAGGGCGTCCAGCGGGTCTCGCGGCTGAAGCCACGCTAACGGTTGCTCTCTGATACGCTTCACATTGCTTCCTTATCTAAAAAAAAAAACAATAAAATAAATAATTTATGAATAATTAATGAAACAATAAATAATACAAATAATAAATCAATAAAAGTAACAACAGAATAAATAAATAAATAGTTTAAATAAATAAATTTGTAAAACAATGTACATTTAAAAGCTGTTTCCATATTTATGTGGAGAAAGGTCCTCATTGTTCAGTGTTTTATATACTGTATATATGGAGGTGTAACATAGAGCCCATAAGAGAGCCTATTTCTTTTTACTATGAAAAGTACAACTGTACGCTAACACAGTAATTTTTAACCTTTTTTTAATACTAATTTGAAGATGATAACTTTTCTACTTTTACTCAAGTACACATGTAAATTGAAAACTTTTATTATTTTATTATTTGAGTAACATTTGAATTAGGGAGTCTCTACTTTTACCCAAGTACAGGGTTTGTGTTCTATGCCCAGTTCTGGCTAAATCACTGGGTTTAAACACAAGCACTTACCTTGCCTTCAGAACAAGAATATGAAATCTGCAGAATATTTAGTTTTTCCTTTGCTGTCAAATCCATAGAATGAATGAAAATGACTGAGAAATAAATATTACATGAGAGTGTAGTGTTTTTTTTTTTTAATATATTATCCACAACTTGTCCTAATTGTACAGTATTTATACATTTTAGCATGACATCTTGTGGTTACATCAGTCAGACTGTTATTGGTTTTAAGCCTTGAGCTGAGAAAACTGTGTTTTTCTACCTGAGCCTCCAGGAACAAACTGGACTCCTTTTCATTTTAATTTTAACACATCTCCTGTTACACTGAACTTCCAGTACACATTATTATGCAGATCAATCCCTGCTATCCGTTATCACCCAGATGAGGATGGGTTCCCTGTTGAGTCTGGTTCCTCTCAAGGTTTCTTCCTATTACCATCTCAGGGAGTTTTTCCTTGCCACCGTCGCCCTYKRYTYGYTCATCAGGGACAATCTTATCATTTTGATTCATACACATTGCAGAAAAAATTACTTCTTTTTATTGTGTAAAGCTGCTTTGCGACAAGGTCAATTGTTAAAAGCGCTATATAAATAAAATTGACTTGACTTGACTTGTTTACACTCACAATTTGACACAGAGTCATAGTCAGAAATTTCTCTGTTTTTGGGAACCTCCACCCTGTTTGTTTAATTTATTATTATTATTATTATTATTATTATTATTATTATTATTATTATTGTTAATACATGATTAAATATGTAGCTTGTAATAGAAAAGCTGGCAGGCAGGAGTAAATTATTGTAATCTGTCTGTGTTTGCATGTGGAGCTGAGATGGACGGTGTCCTGAAAGATACAGCAGTAGAGCTTCTCTAGGGACTTGAAATACTCAAGCTCAGTGTTATGGTGCAATAATATAATGGGCTCTAATCAATATCTCTTTTTTTCTGTTAATGGAAGCCGTTAAAGCCTTTTCCTCATAAAAACAGAAGACATAATGAGCCGGTGGGAAGGATGGCATCTAAGGAGCTCCTAAACACCAAATCATGCAGGTAAATTGCAACCTTGCTCGGAGGATTTTCACTCGAGATCTGTGTCTCACTCTATCAGATCCAATGTCTCGCTCTCTGCATGGTTACGCCAGGCTGTCTCTTTAACCTCATAGACTGCTCATTATTTAGAAAGGTGTTGCTCTCTAGATTTGAATATTTAACAGCTCATGTAGGGTTTAAAGCCTCCTTAGTAAACTAGTCAACTAAACATCCCATAAAGATGTCCATCTGCTCCAATAAACTCCCCACAGGTGCTCGTTTAAATTCATAGAGGAGCCAGGCACTTAGAAACATCAGTCCCTGTAGCGTCTTCACCGAACATCTACACTGCAAGGCATTGGAAGCACGATGATGTCAGGATTAAAAGGTGTCGCCGCTCCCAAGCTTTCCATCCTCCGTCTGTACTCCCAGCTGGTTTGGCAGCATGTTTAATAGATCTCACTCCCACGATATGGAATGATTACACAAGGGTTAATGACGGAGACGGTCAGCGGTTTAGCTCGTAGCAGAATCAGGAGAACTGTGAGCATATGGCATATTTAATTCATAGATTAAATACACCAGGCTTGTCTTGGGAATTATATACCTGCTGAGACGCACTAAAGAAGGGAAAAAAATAAATTGTGCCCTTGATGGCAGTGCGGGGAGACTTTTTATTTTATTTTTATTTTTTTTACTAATGAATGATCATTACAAGACTGGCTGATGAGAGAAGGAGTGTTTATAGTTGCTATAGAGTAAAGATTAATGAACTGCAAAATGATGTAACAGCCCGGTTAACTTCTTCAACAAAAGACCAGCTTGATTATCAACAACAGCAGAAACCTGGTGAAAACTTATACAGTATGTTCTGATACCAGGGATCCAACCTACAGAGCAGTAGACTCATCAACAATGAGTTGCAGGGAATAGCCGGGGGGCCTGGTTGCAGTGAAAGGAGATTATTGGCATCCTGTGTGATAACAAAATGCCCACTAGCCTGAAATCTTGGTTTGACCAATCGTCCTCTACGCCAAACTCCACCTCCACTCCATTTGCTAGAACACTGGGTATATTCCTCCTCAGTTACATTATCATCAACAATATAATCCAAAGGCCATTTGGCATTGCAGCCACCACCGATAAGATGCACGAAGGGGGTTCCCCCTGGTTTGTTCATGGACTGTAAGCAGTCAAAACAAAAAGCAGCGATGGCAAGATCTAAAGATTGTATGCCTAAACCTAGACAAAGCAGTGCAATGATCTGGAAAACAAACCACCAGGACAATGCCAAAAATCAGGCCACAATTCACAATTCAATATCATTTTCACAATTGTTATAAAGTGTAATCACAATATTCATCCATCTTACAGCTGGTGTATACTTTCAGGGTTAATGTGTGTGAGGTGAGTCACGCCGATGCTTCCTGACAAGCCTTGTTCCACTAGAGAGAAAACAACGTCATTCATCAGGGAGAATGCGCTGCCTAAATGCCTACCCATACTTTAAAGAAAAGAAGGCAAAAGGAAATAATAATAATAATAATAAAATGTAGAATATACTCACTCACTCACTCACTCACTTATCACCTATACCACTTCATCCTGTATTCAGAGTCATGGGCGGCCTGGAGCCTATCCCAGGAGACTTGAGGCACAAGGCGGGGTACATCTTGGACAGGGTGCCAATCCATCAACTACAACCCTGCGCCTTCCTGGCTCCTAACCATAACCTCACCCTTTTTCTTGCTTCTAACCATAACTCCACCCTTTTTCTTGGCTCTAACTATAACCCTGCCCCCTCCTGGCTCCTAACCATAACCCCACCCCTTCTCTTGTCCTTCATTTGAACCCCGCACTTTTTTCTTTGTTTTTACCCCTAAACTCCTCCTCCCCTCTTTTTGTCTACCCCTATTTTACTTTAGCCCTGCCTTAAACCCTCCCCCTTCCCCTTCTTCCTTCTTTCTTAAGATATTTACTTTTACGTGAGATCCGGTTCCATGTGTCCAGGGGGGATCCTGGGGTCCCTTTCTGTAAAAGAGGAGGAGAGAAACAAGGTTAGAATTTTTTCCCTCTTATCYAAAATCTTTTATAAGACTTCTAGATGCGAACGGAGGGCGAAGGGGAGATTCTTGGTTGAGCCCGTGCACTATTACCTACTTGGGTCTTTCTTTAAAAATAATACATTCTAAACCAATTAACCTAACCTACATGTCTTTGGACTGGAGAGGAAACCGGAGTACCCGGAGGAAACCCACCAATCTCCATGCACATAGAGATGGCAATCGAACCTGGCCGGGAATCAAACATGGAATGTAGAATATAGTGAGTGTTTTAGTCCTGTAAATGTTATATTTATAAGAAATGCATTTTGAAAGCACAGGCAAGCCAAGCAGTCTTCACTTTACTCTGCCCTGGGATAAACAAAGCTGAGCTTCTTCCTCCTACATCATTCAATATCCATCCTGCAGCAGGAAGAGGCGAGTCGGAGGCTGTGATCTCCACCACTGCACAGCTCCACGTTCCTCCTGAAGGCTGCACTGAGATGCAGGAACGTCAACCCGCTGGAGTACAGCACTTTCCACGAGTCAAAAGGAGATCAATATGATCATCACATTTGTGAGGTGCAACGAAACCCAGACTGATCCGCAACGTTGTCAATTTCGAGCTTGCTAAAAATACATATCATTTGAATTTAATGTTGAACAGTTAACAATGGACTAAAGGTCCTCGGCCTGTTTGAATCTATTACTGATGTGCTGATGTGATGATCACATGTGTATTCAAGACCATTAGCGCATTAGCAGTTTATAATATCCCTGAGGGCATAAAGGAGTCCTGACTGTTTTTAGAGAGAGAATTACAGACTGTGACAAAAAAAAAATACATAGTCAATAAAAATGAGTACATGTCGCATTTGATCAATGAGGCCCAATGCATTTACCCAATCCTACACCTTGAAGACAAACCCTGGTTAAATATACACTGCTTTGACAGCGTGTCAAACAAACTGAGTGTCATTATCCACCCACGACTCTATAAGTATGGAGCTCGTGACACACAGAAATGCCACGATTTTCACAGCAGCGTCAACGAGGCACAATGCAATGGCAGACGCTCTCCTTGACATCGCACACCTCTCTAGCAGACATCTTGTTAAAGAGACGTCTTCTTCGGAATGTTTTGATTTTCCGACACTCGGAGGTAGACGTGTCGATCCGAGAGATATGAAAGATACGCCGTTTGCTCTTGCAATCTGTCAATAAGCTCAGGACGCAGGCTTTCAGATCAGCGGCGTTTGCGTTGATGTGCTGCGATGTCGCCCGTCATACACTACAGAGTTTATGTGACCCTGTGAAGGCGGAGATTTAATTCTTAGCCAAGCATCCGTCTTTTCCATGCTGAGCTGTAACCCAGGATAGTGTTTGATCTGCCAGGAAATAACTTAGACATGATAGTACACATTTCTTTTTTTACAGTGAATTATATTCTGGATGTTTTTATTGTTGCCATTAATCCCAAAACTACCCCATGATTTAAACACACTACTAATCTGCAGTGTAATGATGGAGCTGAAGACAGGAAGTGCACACCGTTTCTGACCTCTTATACGACAAAGTATGCAGAAATAAATCCAGAAGAATAAGAACAGTAATGAAGTTAACTTTGGTTCAGCTCATTTATGGACATCGCCAACCATAATGAGCTGCCTCTGTGGTTCAGACACGATGGTGGTGCTTTGAACCGCTTCCTTTAAATAGATTGTGTGTGATTGTGCTTTCTCTGCTCTGTTGCTTCAAGGTGAATGATTCTGGATAAGAAGAATAGAATCTTTATGTACTGTATAATAAATATGAATTGGTTTTGTGAATCATGTAGATAATATAAGACAAGTTGCTTTTTTTCATTATTTGTTGTTGTTCATTCATTATTATTATTATTATTGTTGTTGTTCAAATGACACATCAAACACTATCAATTTTTCGATGTACTTTTACAAAACTACATAGCTCCTTTTCTTATTCACTATTTCTCTGCTGTTTCCTCACCAGTCTTGCTTGAGGTTAATGAATTTTATGACACTGTGGTGTAAATAACGTTTATTATCTAATCTAATATCAATTACTTGTCAAGTTGTTGTTTTGAGTATTTACTGTTAAACCTAGCAAAATGCATTCTTTCTGCAAGCACACACACACACACACACACACACACACACACACCGATGTGTGTGTCTGAACCACAACTGTGATGCACTAATGAAAGAAAAGAACAAAAGAGTTTGATGGCAGTTTGGGGAGATTTTCTTACCAATGTAGGAAAAGACAGGTTGATGAGAGAAGGGGTTTTTATAGATGCTACTGAGTGAAGATATTTCCAGCTGTTTAAAAGATCAATGAACTGCGAAATGATGTACTGTAACAACCTTGTTAACTGACTTCTTCAACACCAGGCCAAATATCCATGAATTGGTCTACAAGCATCACAGTGTCCATCTTCCAAAACAAGGGCGATCCAGCAGAACGAACGTTCCAACGTCCCACCAATACGGCTACTCTTAACCTTAACTCTTAACTCTAACCATCACATGCATCGTGGTCTAATTCAGCGTCACACAGTGTGGCCTTATAAAAGGTTGTGGAACCATTAATGCACTCACCGTACCGGAAGTACTCATCAGCGGAGTCTAAACGCTCTGTGCGAACACCAGTAGACGAGTGAGATGCACGAGCGACCATCTGAAAGCTTCCCAGTAAATGTCAGCATGAACAAAGGCTCCACACTGTCAGTGCTGCTGTTCCATCTCCTTTAATCCTCTTATTACACACTCTTCTGATGAGCATGCAGTGTCGTATACGTAACACACACACACACCTGGATATTACATTTTCTCTATATAATTACTGTTTACACAATCAGGTTTATGAATCATAAAGGACAGAGTTTGTCTCTCTCTCTCTCTCTCTCTCTCTCTCTCTGGTGCATGCTGGGAGTCGGTGTGAGAGCGTTGCATGGAGTGTGAGAGCGGTGCGTGGAGTGTGAGAGCGACTGTTTAAA
>QMIH01004764.1:0-14958 GCA_003987875.1 Clarias batrachus
TTTTCACGCAGCATTGAGTGTAGCTTTTGAAAGGGAACATAATGTGGCTGATGTAAATATGTTATTCATGTGCAACTTTTAAACTTGTGTACACACATCCAAGAAAATACAAATTTCAAACTCYAGCAGTAAAGCTGGAAATGGAGAATAAAAAAACGCACAGATTGTTTTAAACACAGAAATTAGTTAATGGAAGTCTTGGGTATGTGCTTAAAGAAAAGAAACTAAATTAATAATACTCAGAAAGACCTTTTATTTGGGGTAAAGTAACTGATTTGCCTAACGTTTTTCAAAAGAGCCCCTGTTTCACTAAATAATCCACGGATTATTATGTAAGACCTATTGATACCTGGCTCAGGTGACACCAGGACTCCTTGATGTCTCAGCTGTTCACACCTATACATTCAGATTCGTCACACATCGGCGCACACCCCAACAACCCATTTTGGCGCACTACCACTGATCCCATACTTGTCCGCCGCGCAAAAGCCGCCACTTCTATGACTGAAACAAAGCCACGAGCAGCCCCACCTCAGTCACAACACACTCAGATCACAAAGAGTGGCAACTCCCACAAAGCAGACCAAACRCAAAAATCAACAACAGTACCTCAGAAAAACATCAATTTTTTTTCTTCATTTAGGCCCTTGTTGTAACTCCCCCCAAACAGTGCAGCAATAGCATTTACTTACCTCCGAAAAGAGCCGTTTACATAAAACATACATGTAAACAAAAGTCATATACAGGTACCTGTTTTACATGGAAATTTACAGGCTTGTCACTGAACAGTGGCAGCTGGCACAGCTAAAAAAATGCAGAATAATTTTTTTACGTCTAAATAAAAATGTTGTTCAAACTTGGGCTATTGTTTGGCTATTTACTTTCAATATTTGGTCATTTAAAAATGTAATTTAAATGAGGTTTGGGCTCCGGGATGTTGTGCCTATGTAGTCTCATCAGCGCTCAACCGCACACAAAGTTTTCCAAAGCGCATCGGCAAAAGTAGACTAATGATTATGAATGTGTCGGGAAAAACAGCAAGGAGACTGACTCTGGCCATTTTAATAATTCTCTATGAATTAGTGATTTCTTTGTTTTCGGCTGTAGTAGATGTAGACTGTAGGTGATCATGTCATCTCGTCATCTCTGCAGCAGTGGATGCGCCTATACAGTATATTGTAATTAACGTTTCATACGAATTACATAATATAAAATGAGTTTATGTAAAAGCAGATATTTCACTTTCTATAAATATATTTTTCAAGTCTCAAGTTCACAGAACTTAAAACGTTTACTTTTCTTAAATTCAATGCAGATCAGAAACGCCTACATTGAATTTAAATTCTAACTTTGTAGTGTAATTTTACTACTGTGATTATGAATTTGTTTAATTACAATGTTTCACTTGAATTTATCTAATACCCTGTGCAGGTTTCAACAAGCTGCGGCTTTTTAATCCTACGTAGATAGAATTAATTAAATCTATAGTCTATAGTTATAGTGCCATATATAGTTGTAAATCAAGCAAATGCACACCCCTAGTGTCGGCACCGCAGGAGACACACAGCGATAAAACGGTTTTGTTTGAGTACTATCTGTATGTCAGTGTACTTTAAAAAACCTGTTGTGTCAGTGGTACAGTAGGAAAACTCACCAAACAGGAGGTATGTCTTTGATCTGTCCTCTTTGTCTCTACACTCATAAAAAAAGTCTAGTAACTGTACATAGGCGTTAATAGACACATTTGCCGTGTCTAGTAAAAGTTATAGCAGAAAGTACTATTCAGTTGTAAACTACTCTGCCACATGTAGCTGACCTTGCGTTTACTGTGGGATACGGTAAAGGCTGAGGAATGTTGCTGTCTGGGTTTACTGGCTGGATGCATTGCTGTAAGAGGATGTGATAAATGTGGTGTAAATAAAATCAGTGTAAGCAAAGAGTGCTAGTTTGACTTTGACAGATCTGTAAACCTAGAAATCCAATACTTAAAACACGTTCACACACACCTCTTGTTTTTGAGATAGGCCTCATGCATATAGTCAGAATTTGAGCCAGTTCCTTTATCCCCCAAGTGTAGGTGGAAGAAACAAGTCAAGTGCAAGCATCTGTGAGTTTGCTAGCTAGTTAACTGAGTGAGTTAACTCTACATCTTCATGTAATAGGAATAGGCTCAAATCAGTTTAGTTTGTTAGTGACAACAGGCTAAGTTGTTGAGTCATCTTTCCAGAGGGTGCAGTGCACCCCGGTCACTCAAGAGGACCCCTTCCTCTCCGATTCAGCAGCAACAGCTTTACCTCCGTCGGCTGTCAAGAATTTTCCAGCCGAAGTTTACCTCTTAGCTGGGCAGATGTGGAGGGGTTAGAGGACTGGGAGCCCCCTAGCAGTGCTGGCCAATAACATAGCTTTAAGAAGCCTGTGTCCATCCTCCCAGAGCTCCAATGCTACTACGTCAGCTGCTTGAGACAGCACTTCCTATTTCTCCCTGTACCGGTGAGTAGCTGAGAGTGGCTCTCTCCACAGCTGGCCCAGAAGCCATCAAGGATTTTTTCTTCGTCCATGGGGTATCGGGGCCCACTGTCCTCTCGCCCAAGGCAAACCTGCAGATTTTCCCCTGCCCTGCTCGAAAAAAATTACCACACTTAAGCAATTACTACTCTTAGTATACTTCAGACTTATCATGCGATGTGTTTGGCAGAGCTCGGTTCTGAGTATGTTACGGTATGAGCACTGATCAACAAAGTCAGGACCACGACAGATTACAGTACATCCTGAGTATGTCCTGTTGTGCAGCTCTCTCCCCCTGCTGGGGGATGATGAACACAGTGGTGGCACAGCGGCATCTGTGGCTCACACTCGTACACATCCCAGACAGAGACAGGGACATCTACTCACATGAAGCAGTTTCTGTCAGTGTTCTCTTGTGGTTACGAAGCAGTTATTGTAGGCGATTGATCTTTTCAGATAGTAACTTTCCTCAAACAGAAATGACTGCTAATAATATCAAATATCGTGCTTATAGCAATAATGTTCTGAGGTTGAAGCTATTGGCTAGATCAGCTTCACTAAATGCAGGTTTTGAAAAGCTTATGTCTGGGGGAGAAAAGCTGATTCCGAATTTATTACATTTTATTTTGTTTAGTTCATTCATGTTAACCCTTTCTTTTAATTTTACACTCAGGTCAGATCTATCAAAATCTTTTAGTAATTAGTAAGAAGGATGAAAATGCATTATTTGTTTTATAAAGAAAAAAAGGTTTACTGGGGATTAATGAATGCCTCTCAGGTTTTCATTGACGTTTGAAAAGCTGTGACTCGTGCTGCTGGTWTCTTAGTCAGATATTTTTRCAATATGGAAATCTTTGAAGTTATGAGGTCTTAGAAATGCTAACCCTTAGACTGCCAAGTGTTTTCAAAAGTACAGAATCCTAGTACAGTACTGGCTGTTTTGACACTGAAATGACACTATTATACTTTCATGTTAGATAATTCTGGCGCTGCTGCTGTTGCTTGTGCCAGAYTCTGAATCACTCTTACTGGTTTCTAAAGCATAATCTGAGTCAGAATCACCCAATATTTCATCTAAATATTTTATTTATTTAATTTCTTCCTAATATTTTTTAAAATATCAACCAACATTTTTATCTTACAGTTAAAATGAAAGAACTGAACTGAACACTCATCTAGACATAACTCTGTGATGCCCTTTTTCTGCCTAAAAAAGTCCAATAGAATATTGGAATACCCACATGATATAATTTATTTACATGAGAGAGCCAGTCAGTGACCTGTAAACAGGGTTACCAGTCGATAGTTTTTTGGCATCGGTAGCGTGTGGATTTCCTCCAAGCTGTGCATCTTTAGGTGCCAGTGGCAGTCTAACGGTTAATAATCTCAGCACTTGCTACTTTTACTATGTTTTATGCTGAAAACTCGTTTTCATGAGTAACTGTATGACATTCTGYTCTAAATTTAAGTTCCAGAGCTAGCATTATTGAACTTTCTTTTGTATGATTTATTCAACAGAAAAAAAGGTTGATTAACATTTTCCATTTTGCTTAAGGTTTATTTTGCAGAATATTAAATAAAGGTGTGTCTCGCAACTGGCCGATCACATAAACCGATTCAATTGTGATGACACAAAAATTAAAAGTTAACAGCCATCAACATTCCTTCTCCCTGGCTCCAGGCTGGGAATATTTGCAATATAGAAAGTTTTTTTAACCACATGGGGGAACATCATTTAAGAACAATGCATTGTGAGTAAATTGAGTATGAAATGTTTTCTGCAAAGACAACAGTTAAATGTTGTAAGTCGACTCTCATGTAATTAACTATAGCATAATCTCTCAAAAAAACATGATGCTAGTTAAAGAAGGGAAACAAATTGCTCTTTAGTCAAGCATAAGCTTTTCTATTTATAATATACATGAAATAATAAGGGAATGGAACATGTTGCATATGTTACCTTCCAATAAATAAAAGTTTTTGATTTGTGGTATTTTCTTAGATCTTAATTTTATTTGTGCACTGCTGTTTAGAATAGTTTTTCTCTACAGGTGTGTGTGGGTTATTGGGATTGCTATCAGTATTGGCCACTTCTGATTTCTGTGGTCAGCCCCCAAAAACCTGATTAGAGCACCCCTAATGTTAAATGCTGTTTGTACTGTTTGTACATCAATAATAAGGATGTATTTAACTTTCCAGCTCCTCATAATTTAACAGTTTGCACTTAAAGGTTAGTGGCAATATCAAGAGTTCGATAGATGTACGTTCACTGTCCTGAGCAGTTCATGTTACTTTACTGTTAGGGCCTCCGGGAGCTCCAGGCGGAGTGCGTGTGGAGGAGCCCGGGGTAAGGTCTGTGAAGCTTCTCTGGAGTCATGGCACAGATAATCTCAGCCCCATATCCAAATACACCATCCAGTACAGAGAGACCAGAAACCAGGAGGATTGGAAAGATGCTGTAACATGTGAGTACTTCAAAATGGAGGCTTGACAAAAGGTGTCCATTTAAAATGGTTAAAAATCATTATAGCTGTAATGGAATAAAAGTATAATGTTAAAGCATGATGAGAATTTTAGTTATAATATTGTATACAAACCTAAGTATGCTATCTTTCTATCTAATATATGATTACATACTGTACATACATACATACATACATACATACATACATACAGTAGATTAGATTGTAACAGCATTTTAGGTGTCATATGTACATTAATACATTCTACTTTAAAAAATTTCAAACAGGGTGGTCACAGAAAGAAGTCAAAAAAAAGGAATATTGTTTCTACATAATGTTGCTGCTACTACTATAAAATGTCAAAAGGATCCTGTTACAAACTGTCTATAAGAGCTATAAAAATAAGAGACCATGACAGGCCCAGGGACACAGGGGCTAGAGCAGGCATGGGCAAACTACGGCCCGGGGGCCACATGCGGCCCGTTAAACGTTTTGATTCGGCCCGCCAAACTTCAAAAAATTTAATAAATTAACCTTGTTAATGTTTTATTTCCCCTGTAATTCTGATGTTTCCTCACTAAAAGGAACACGACAAGTACATCTGCATCTCCTACCGTTTTTTTTGAAAAAAAGACAGTCAGGAGGAGAGTGATGGTGATATCCTGAAGGATAACAGAACTTTCAGTGCTTTAAAATAAAATGGTCATTTATTTGATTTTCAGTGTTTAAAGACTCATTTCGAAGTCAGAGATTTTCTTGGAAATTTTCTTGGAGATTTTCTTTTCTTCATTTTCCTTGGAAATTAAAGCACATGTTTTCTCAATATCCCAAGATGTGTATTTTCCCCCAATGATTATATTATAATATTACCAAAGCATGCCATCTATCTGCTCCTGTTCCGGCCCCTTTGTCGAATGTTAGATCTCAATGTGGCCCACGAATCAAAAAGTTTGCCCACCCCTGGGCTAGAGACTGGGCGAGACAGGGCTAGAGGGGAGAAGGGGAGCACACAGGTGGCGAGAAGGGGGAGCACACCGGAAGACTTTGCTAAAGGATGTATTAAAATGAATTAAAGACCTACTTCAATTATCTTCGGGGCTTTGATTGGATTCATATGTGTGTTTCTTCAGCTCCTCGTAATGTAGAAGGAAACGCAGAGATGGCCACAGTAGTTGATCTGTCTCCTTGGACTGAATATGAGTTTCGAGTCATTGCTACGAACACTCTGGGTACAGGAGAACCGAGTGAGCCCTCAAGCAAAATCACCACACTGGAAGCAGGTATGTCTCTCGGTTTCATCATTGTTTACTTACAGAAGTTTAAAAATGCTAAATTATTGGTGAAACAAATTTGAATATGTCAACTCTGAATTTATCTCAGCTAGTGAACCAGAGTCGAGAGAAATTCTGGGTATTTTATTGAGTGTCTTTTCTCTTTATATACACCTTAAATAAGATGTAAGGTGCTGTAAAATTGTTGTAGAAAATATAGGTTATTCAYGTATTTTAATTCAATGTTGGCTGGAAGACAATTTCGACAATATTTATTTTGTCACTGTTGATATGTGGGTTTGTTTGTCGAGTACAAGATCTCACACTGATTTCTTATTTTAGCTCCTGTGGTGGCACCCTCAGATGTAGGAGGAGGTGGGGGGACGAGTAGAGAGCTCATCATTACATGGACGGTATTGTTTGTTTGGGTTTTCTTTTTGGCTTGTTTGCTCTTTTTTGTGAAAGTCCATCATCACGTTTTTACTAGTGGAAATTACTAGTGTGTTTTTAATTACTTCTTTAATCTGTATGACGTCTGAGTGTGTGATTTCTGTTCTGGTTTCAGCCTGTTCAGTCACAGTACTACTACGGAAGTAACTTCGGCTACATTATTGCATTTAAGCCTCAGGGTAGCTCTGAGTGGCACAGAGTGACAATAGCTGACCCTCACGCCAGTCGCTACATCCACAAAGATCCTTCTATTCCTGCAGCTACAAAGTTTGATGTGAAAGTACAGGCCTTTAACCATGTAGGCGAGGGACCCTACAGCCTCACTGCAGCTATATACTCTGCTCAGGATGGTGAGTACCACAGGTTTTTATTTACCTCTTACTGTTTATACTGCTTTGTGAAATTGAGGTTGTCCAAGAGAGGACAAAAACAATTGATTTCGAAGAGGGCTACATATACTCATTGGCCACTTCATTTGCTAGTAAAAGGTTGGATCCCTATTTGCCTTTAGGACTGCCTTAATTCTTAGATTATTCAACAAAGTGCTGCAAGCATTCCATAGAGATTTGGGTCCATATTCAGTATTAATATGGTGCATATTACTGGAGATTTTGGTCCATATTTATATTAGCCTCACTCATTTGCTGCAGTTTTGATCTATGATGCCGATCTCCCATTTCACCACATCCCAAAGGTGTTCTACTGAATTGAGATGAGTACAGTGAGCTCATTGTCATGTTCAAGAAACCAGTTTCAGATTATTTTAGCTTTGTGTCAAGTCACATTATCCTGTGGCCATGAAGTGATGCAGCAACAATACTTGGACGTGCTGTGTCATTTAATGCTCAATTGGTACAATGGGACACAAAATGTACCATGAAAATATCTCACCCATTACACCATTTTTACAAGGTAGGATAATCCCTGCTGTCATGTTGTTAATGACTCTGTCTGACCCCATTATCTAAATGCCACAGCAGAAAGCAAGACTCATCAAACCAGGCAGTGTTTTTCCAGGCAGCGTTTCTCTTCTATTGTTCAATTTTGGGCAGCCCAAGTTCAAATCGCAGACTACTTTTTCTGTTTTTAGCCGACAGGAGTGGCACCCWGTGTGAACATTGAGTTTGTAGTTTCTGATATGTGGGGGATCTATTGGCTGATTAGAGATTGGTATTAACATGCAGTTAACGGTGTACATAATGAAGTGGCCAGTGAGTTTATGTAAAAAAAGATGTGACAAGTACACCATTTTGCATTGTTCAGAGAAGGCTATTGRTTTGATATATCTGGATATAGATACTGTACACTACATTGAACAAACATCATATGCATAAAAATCCACTTACATTACATGCATGCATGCAAAAAAAACAAAAAAACATAATCAAGCCCACAAGCAAAATGGTGGAGGAATAACTTTCTTTTTAGTACGATAGGCTTACAGGTAGGGTTGGGTACTGAAACCTCAGTGCCAACAAGGCACCGGTACCTAAATAACTGGTACTGTATGTACTAAAACCAAATCAAAATGCAGATTTCGGTATCTCACTTTGATACTGCTTAAATGCCTGAGTGTTGTGAAATAATTGTCCTATGGTTCTCTGAAACAGACATAAGAAGCATCATCACCTTAAAAATTCGCTTTAATAATACAAATCCAATTTTTGTAGTAACTCGAGTGTCCATGTTTTGTTTTTTTTACATTTAGACTTAAAAGCACAACTCGAGAAATGAGACCATCCGTGTGAATGCAGTAATTACACTTGCTCTGAAGGCAGCCCGTTTTGAAGCATTTCCACTAGACATTTGGACCACACTGTACATGTTACATGGAATGCAGAAACAAAAGGATTGCCTTTGTAATAATTGGAAATAATTCATTTATCTTATACATCAGTTCATCTGTGCTTTCTGAATGGAAGGCTTTCAGTTCGTCTTCAAGACACAGTGTGTGGATGTTCTTATTTTGATTGTGTGTCTGTCTAACATGCTATATATTCTCAGCACCCACAGAGGCGCCAATCATCACAGAGGCCAGAACCCTGTCAGCGACGGATGCCATTGTGTATTGGCGACCCATCACGCAGCAGACTGTCGAGGGCTATCAGGTTAGTGTGACAATGCTGCAGACACAGTAAATGTATTGTACAGTGAATGATGATTTGCCCTTTATGCAGCTTCAGTTTTTCACTTGTGATTATAATAATTTTTTTAAATAATGCTCGAATGATGAGGTATAGCAGGAAAACAAAAATGTGAGTATATGACAGTAACAATAACAGGTGTAATCTGTGTGCTATGACAGGTGAGGTACTGGAGGAAGTCCGTGGAGAATGAATCGTCAGCGCAGCGCATCTCCAGTAGAGACAACCAGACACGTCTGGACAACCTGAAGCCTAACTCTCTTTATGTTATCGAAGTGCGTGCGTTCAATGGTGCAGGCTATGGGCCGACAAGCCAGAGATATGAGATCTTAACAAAGAAAGCACGTAAGAACCATGCTGTCAACAATCTTTTTGCTACAGAGCAGACACATTACTGGTACATTATAGAAACGCGCATGTTTTATAGCCYAATYCCTGCAATTATCATAAGCAATATTTGATCTTCCCCTGTAAACCTTTACGCTACAATGATAAGACATAACTACAAATTCTTCCGTATGGGAAAGTTATCTAATGGTACAGATCATACAGATCTACAGTGCATGTCTATGAATTAAATTATGAAAAWWTTTTTTTTTCATAATTTAATTAAACATGTGAAACTCTCATATTCTAAATACATCACACATAAAGTGAAATATTTTGAGACTTTTTTGTTTCAATTTTTATTAGGACACCTGTATCTCACAATATTAGAATATTTCCTAAGATCAATCAGAAAAAGGACTAAAAATATAGAAATGTTCAACGTCTGAAACGTATGTCTGAGCTCCTTTACATGTGGGCAAACTTACATAAATTACTGCATCAATGCTGAATGGAAAGGTAGTGATCAGYCTGTGGCACAGGTAAGCGTTAATGAAGAACAGGCTGCTTTGATGGGGATCTCGTCTGTTGACAGGCAGTTTTGTTGGGTCGGGTGTTTTTTATCCTCCTCTTGACATTACCTCATAAATCCTCTATAAGGTTCAGGTCGGGCGTGTTGGTTGTCCAATCAAGCACATTGATATCATGGTCAGTAAACCAGTTAGTGGTAGTTTTGGCACCGTGGGCAGGTGCTGCAGTAAGTCCTGCTGAAAAGAAAATCAGCATCTTCATAAAGCTTGTCAGCAGATGGCAGCCTGAAATGCTCTAAAATTGATTTTGGACTCGATAGAACGCAACACCAGCAGATGATATGGCAAATCATCACTGACTTTGGAAACTTCACATTGGACTTTAAAGCAGTTTGGCTTCCGTAGCTTTCCACTCTTCCTCCAGACTATGGGAGCAAAATGTATGTTCATGTGATACCACTGAACAACAGCCTGGTTCTTTTTCTCCTTATGATCTTGTATCTGATTCAAGAATGCATTTCATAAACACAGTGTTTTTAAGTAAAGCCTTACGTAGCCTTGTGGTAGGCATGAAGTTAAAATCCTTGTCAACAGATCTCTTTGCAGATTTATGCTTTGCTATTTTTATGAAACAACAAATAAATGGTACATTTGACTTTGTCTCTCCTTTTCAGCTCCAAGTCGACCACCAAAAATAATGAGCACACGGGTGCATTCCAGTGGAACCTTAGTCAATATTGCCTGGCAGCATGTGGAGGCTTTTGCCAATGAGTCGACTGTGGAAGGCTATAAGGTATAGATTATTTGATTGGGTATATATATATATTTTTTGTATAAATAATTGTTTAGTTTCTGTCCCAGACTGTGTTTCATAAGAGACTTTGTCTTGAAACCAAAATGATTTTGAATGTTGCATTTTCTAATGAACCTGAAAGTATTTGTCTATTGTTGCTTGAAGGTTCTATATAGACAGGAGGGTCAAAGCTCTGGGTTACTGTACAATACATATAAGCAGTTCATAGACCTGCCCATTTACAAAGATGGAGATTACGTGGTGGAGGTGAGGGCACAGACCAAGGGAGGAGATGGAGCTGTGGCTCAAGTGCGGATCGCCGGTAAGCTTTCTGTCAGACATGCACTAATCTGTCATATGCGCACAGTGGGCGTCATAATGTTACTGTAGGACAAGTTAGATCATTTTCTTCTGCAGTGAAAAAAAAAAAAGTCAAGTGGCATGAATCACAAATGGAAAAAATATTGGAATAAGAAAATAACCTATACCAGATACTCCATGGTTTTCCTAAAGTTGGATCATGTCCATACTGCAGTTTGAGTGCAATGATTTATCAGTGTCATGCACCTTTGGGTATGATGAACAGCTGCTGCTGAAGGGGTAGATAAAAGAGAGAGTGGGGAAGAGAGCAATGTAATGATGGATGACAGTTAACTGCTGAAAGGCACTTTTCTATAAGATGTAGTCTTACAACGCTATGTTTAACCATACTGTTAAGTGCTTCTGGTTATATAATTCTGTGTTCTTTAAAGAACATACGGTTCGATTGACTACCTTTTAGACTATTGTTAGATTGGAAACTTCCTGCAGTTAGTTACGAACGCAGTGTGCACCTGGCTGAATATTTATAGACATCCGAGAATCACACCCCCTGGATGTCTGTTGAACATCCCATTTTGAATTTTGTCACACATTTGCAGTCACCTTTTTCTGGGAAGCCTTTACATTAGATTTTGGAGCATTTTGGCTGTGAAGATTTGTGTTCATTCAGCCAAAGAGCAYTAGTGAGACCATGCACTGATTTCAGGCGAGGAGRTSTGGGGTCCAGTCAGTGGTTTAGTTCAGCACAAAAGTGTTGAGGTCAGGGCTCTGCTTTTGGGATCTTACTCTCAGCAGACGTCTTTGTTGAGCTCGCTCTCATGCTGGAAGACATCCTATAGAATTATGCTTCCCAGTTTTTGGTGACAGTAAGGTGTCCACAGTAGCCTATTCTTTTGGTCATTTAATGCATATCTGAGTTTTATTTCTCTGTCATTTCTGTCTTGTAACTTCTGTCTATCTGTGTGTGTCTGTAGCCGGAGGAGTTTTGTCAGCTCCATCCCTGAGCCTCAGCGTCCTGCTGCTGGTGGCATTGCTCAGCCTGACTTTCTGAATGTAGCGCCGTCTCTCCTCTGTCTTCACTCTGTACAGTGAAGAGGACTCTAACCTGATGACGCCTTACAGGACTCTTCTTCTACAAATTCCTTTGCTCAACAATGAATATTTCCAACCCAGACTGAGCTATGTTGAAGGAAAAGACTATACAGGAATATGGAAAGGACAATGATGTAAAGGATTGACCTGTCCAGTATCGACTTAAGCTTGAAACAGCGTCAAAGGAGTTCTCTCTTGTTCAGTATGCCTTATAATATCTCTTACCCTGCTCGTGAATGCTTGTGGGTAGAGTGACATCTGTATTTCACAATTTACAATACAAACATCAAAAGGCTGTTTCAGCTTTAATTTGAATTGGTTTGGCTACTCAGTCTGTAGCATCAATGGTTTTCTCAATTGAAATCATCATTTAGTTTCTGCAGTGTGCTCTGAACCCGCAAGTGATATACGATGAGAGATCAGCATGAGAGCGTCTGATAGTTAGTTTGGTTTGCTAATCAGCGAAACTTCCTTTTTTCATTTATAAGCTAATGCTTTTCTTAACRGATACAGTCAAAGCAAACTCCTCTGCTACTCACTCAATACAAACTAAACAAAGTTACGCAGAATAGAAAATATAGCAGTTTATTTCACGCTAGTATATGTATATGCAATAACTTATAAGCTATCAATTTCGTAATATATTTCAATATTTCTTTTATCATATTAACATATCTTTAATAGAAAGATTATTTTACTTTAGATATATAATTTTAAAGCCCTTGAATGAAGGAAAAAAGAACATTGAGAAGTAAGAGTGATGTGCGCTTATAGCTTCTGTGGACTGAATGAGGATGATCAGGGGTTAAAATAAAAATGTAAATGTATATATATACATATATATATAAATTTCTGAAACCATGTACTGAGGAGTAATTGTGTTTGTATGTGTACTGTACGTGTAGGATTCATATCCAACCCATGGTTTTAAACCCAAACCAGATGATTGTGTTTGAGTGTGTGTGTGTGTGTGTGTGTATATGCTTGTAAGTGAACTGTGGCATGAAAACATGGGCCATAATCTAACACCTCCTCTAGAGACAGGTTTGATTCGGTAATGTACTGTAATGTTTAAGAATCTTTTAAGAGACCCTGAAACCCAAAAAGTGCTCTAAACAAAAGGATCTGCAGCATAAGGATAACTTTTGTTTTGACTGTATCTCTAAATTCTCTGTCATGTAGGAGGGGTTTAGAGAAAAAGAAAAAATAGTTAACTTTATTTTTATTTTTTGTGTCATGCTCCAAGTAACAGTTGTTTGGCCTGGGATGAGGAGCAGACCTGCTAGAAAAGTTAAATGCTAATAATATTAAGGCCCCAATACATGAAAAAGAAAGAGAGCATTGCATTGTWAAATGAATTACGTCTGATGAGTGTAGTTGCTGAAGCATTTCAAACATCCATAACTGTTTTGATTGTGTCATATGATTCATAATCACCCGTCGACTTTGTGTGACAGTGATCGTATTGGATAAGCAAACAATTTATTGCTAAATGCTTGAGTAACCCATTGTCTTTTCACATGCTTTTGTAACACATTGTCTTTTTCCCTATTAGTGGTATTCCAGCCAGTCCAGCATTTTTCAGTATTAGTTATTAATATGTGTTAAGATCCGTTACTCGTCTAATAGATCTTTTAGCTAAATTTCTATTTTGATCTCTTTAAAAAAAAAAAAAATCTGACATTGTTCCCTGAGATAATWCATTCAAGGTCCATAACATATCACCACAAATAGACTCTTTGTTCTTCTATAAGAACAGGATATAATCAGGGTTGTCCCAGGCTTTTTAAAGTAATTTCTTGTTTTTCTTTTATTATGTCAAGTATATATACATAAATATATATATATATATATTGGATGTTGACCTCTCAGATGACCTCTCTGTGTGCATCTTAGCCATAGCTTCATCATTTTTGTAATATTCAGAAACCACCACAAAGTGCTTTCTCTTTCCCTGTTTACTTCAGGCAACAGCATCATCAATGTAGAAAAAAATAAAAAGCCAAATGCATGAAGGCCTTTGACTTAATTATTGCGATCAGAAATTATTTGGAGTGCTATGGAACACCCTCAGATGCATGATCTGGAAATGAATGGTTCATTCCAGTTGCATTAGAACATCATTCTCATTTGCAATGAAGGTGACTCATGTAACTCAGCTTCTTCTGATCTGCATCTATCAGTCAATAAAAAGTGTGTTTAGGCTGAATGACAGGTTGTGTAGATGAAATGTATTCCATGAGTCATTATCTGCTTCATTGAAGCCATTCTTCTCAATTAAAGTTTATAAAGACAAAACCAGCACCGACTCTCATTGAACTGTTCATATCTGTTAAAGATTTCATAATAATTGTTATTAAATATATTTTAAGGAATTGCTGTGATAACTTAATTCTTTCTTCCAGTTCTTTTAATACACTTAAAAGTATACTACAATGTGCTAGGAAGGAAAAGTAGCCCAAAATGAGATCTATTATGCCCACATACTTATCTGCAGCAACTGACTGCAGCAACATTTTACTAGTTTTTTGTTTGTTTATTTACTCTTTTATTTGATACAAATACAGGAGTGATATTAAAATTATTTTCATATTAAATTAACCTAAAATAACAGATAAAATTAAAGAAATTGTAAAAATGTTTTACTGCTGCAAGTGCCTAAAGATACCATTAAAAAAAAATGCTTGTTTACTGTACGTAACAACCTCATTTCCCCTCTCGTCTGTTGTAACCACTTTAGCATCACCAGTATACTAATCACCAGCGTGATCTTTTATCACCTGCACCTGTTTCTCCCCCTTTTCATGCCTTATATACTGTATGTGTATATGCCGCCTATACAATTGAATGATTCACAGGTCACTGTGTGGCAAAAAAACATTCCTCCGAAACTGCTCAGGTACGTACTGAAAATCAGAGGCAGAAAAGTCCTTCAGGAAGCCTGGAGAACTATTCTWCAAAAACACATCATTAAAAATACAAGAAAGTCTGGCTCTTTAGAAGCATAATATTAAGAAATAAGAGGGGTGGCTCAAGTCTTTTGCACAGTACAGTACGTCTGGC
>QMIH01004768.1:0-15021 GCA_003987875.1 Clarias batrachus
AACAACACACCAGCACTGTCACAACACACAACATACACAACATAACAACACACCAGCAACTGTTACAGCACACAAAATACTCGATAACACACAACTATCTCACTGTCTCACACAACACCTTTCCATTCAATTTCTACAAGTGTTTCATCTACAAGTTTAAACCCATGAAACTATTCAACTAAACATATAAAAACAAGTTGGCTTAATAATACGCCAACAATTAAAAAAAACACTCACTAACGCATAGTCTATACCACTTTATCCTGTATATAGGGTCACATGGGGTCTTGAGCCTATCCCTGGAGGCTTAGGGCACGAGGCCTGCACACCCTGGATGGGGTGCTAATCCATTTCGGCATTTCAGGACACATACTGTACATACACACACTTATTCACACACCACGGGCAATTTGGGAACGCCAATTAGCCTAATCGCAGGTCTCTGGACTGTGGGAGGAAACCCATCAAGCACAGGGAGAACATACAAACTTCATTCAACCACAGACTACAATCGAACCCAGACCACCATGGAGGAGTAAGGCGACGGTGCTAACTTCTACACCACCGCGCCACCTATTAAATAACACAAACGTTACATATTAAAAACTTTATTCTTCCAAAACTAGTCAAAGTTAAAACAGTGGTTCACATGAAACAATAGTTTTTACAATGTGTATGGAGACTGAATAATTTAATGCATACGTTAATATATACAGACAGTGGCTAATGCTAACATCAAGTTCAATGGTTAACATTAACAAACAAGATATTTGATAAAGTATGAAATAATATGTCGCTTTAACCCATCATTAGAATTCCAGAACACACTGTAAAAATTCAAAATAGATAAATGTTAAATTAATTAATATTGTATTGTATTGTAATATTGGTACTGTATTTTTTCAGACAACAGGTAACATGAAAACTCTACTGACACAGACTCACTCATTCACTCATCGTCGTCTATACCACTTTACATAGGGCACGAGGCAGGGTACACCCTGGACAGGGTATCGCAGGGCACTTACACATATACACACTCATTCACACGCTACGGCCATTTTAGGAATACCAATTAGCCTAATCCTTGGGATGAAACCCACCAAGCACAGGGAGAACATGCAAACTCCATGCACATAGAGACGGGAATCAAGCCTGGCCAGGAATTGAACCCGGACCCTGGAGGTGCAAGGCGACAGCGCTAACCACTACACCACCGTGCGGCTGTGTTATAAACAGTTTTTTTTGTAAAAATGAATAAATAAGTAAATTAGGGAATCTGAGAAATCAGGTTCTGTTTATGTTCTGAGAAATAAAAAAAAACAAAGATTTTCAGAGAAGGTTTATTTTAAGGTTTATGTGAAATCTTATATTACCAAAACTTGCTGAACGTTCGGTTTTACTTCCTTTATGCTGACTAAAGTCATGACCTGATGTGTTACTGGACTTCATGCTGATTTAGGATGATTATTTTTCCTCCTCTGTGTTTCTCTGTACATTCACAGTTTAATGATCTCCAGGAGAATTCATCTTCACATTCAGGTTCTTCTGTAATAACTGACTCAGGTGCACTACAGTAGAAATGTGTCAGAAATTCGGGATGAATTATTATTAACTGATACAGAGATAGAATCTAGATTAGACATTACTGCACTGAAATAATGTGGGAAAAGAAACCCAGTTTGGGTTGTTTTTAACCCAGCTGCTGGGTAAATATTGGACCAACTATATTAATTTAACCCAACAAAATGGGTGATTTATTTAACCCAGCATGATGGGTAAAATATTCAATCCAAATGCTAGGTCATGTTTAACTATAATCCTGGGTTAATTCTACCCCATAAATTGGTTAAATGTTCTACCCAGAACTATTCTACTCTCCCCATTCTATTAACTGGAATGAACTGGAATGTTGAACTGTGTTCCTTCAGTGAAATCTCCACCCTGAGAGAGAAAAAGCTGGACTTTAAATATTTAAGATTTTTTAAGATTATTAAAAGAAAAAATACCAGAAAGAAATCATAATTGTTTTCAGGCAAAACTAATGCGGCTTCATGGCAACTGTATGTGAATATTTTTGATCTGCATGGATTGTCACACTTCCTGTCAGCACATGAGAGAAAGCGCATGACATACTGCTGGGATTTTTTTAAATTTCTTAAATAATTAAAAAATAAGTCAAATCAAACCAAAGCCTGTAAATTTCTTTGTAACCATAACCATTATTTTTCTAATGACATTGACCATTGCATTTTATATTTAGTTTATGTTCAAGTCTTTCTAGTTTCTTTTATTAATCACTAAGATTAATCAGTTATTCGGTTCTCCATGTGTAACATAACTGAAATGTAATGTTTGTTTTATTGTTCTTTAAACAAAATAAAGTTGCATTCATTGATAAAATCCTTTCTAAACACAATATAAAAATATAAACATTCATGACATTTACAGTATTCAGAGTAAACATTAAAAATATGTCGGGTGTAAAACATAAAAACACATGCACATAAAACTAGATAAAAGGAGATAGTTACATTTTTTAGTTAAAAAAATCATATTAGTTTAATTAAATGCATTTCGAGTGGCAGTACCAGTGTGTGTATACACAGTGACCACAACAAAGAAAACGTTACTAAAACTTATTTACTAGTCGATTTCTACACATTAATAATTAAGAGGTTTTAAAACAATTTACTGCTAAAATTCCATTTCACTGTTTTATATGACGTTTAGTCATGTTAAGCTAAAATAATGTGTCAACATTTTACTTTTATTTATTGAGTAATTACAGCTACCACACACCCATCCACACACACACACACACACACACACACACATATACAGTATCGGTATAAGTCAAGGATGGGATGGTGTTTGTTTTAACTCTTTTAAACAGAAGATCACTAACTAAAGTTGAAATCAACTAACTTGAAATCTCACAGTCATAACTGTAACCTAAATAGAGTTTAATGTATATTTGTGAGAATCTTCATCAAAAGCAGCAAAAACATTCAATTAAGCAACAAGTTTCTACCGGAGGTCATGATCAGAGTCTGGATTAGGGTTAAGGTTAGGTAGGGTAAGGTTAGTGTCCGGGTTAATGTAATGTACCTGTGTATCTTGAGACAGTGACACAGATCTGTGAGGGGAAAAAGTTGTTTGGGTGCAGGATGTTACATGGCTGCCAGATTGAGAGATGAGAACAGTTCTGTAATGAACTGTTTCAAAGCCAGCAAGTTTAATGATTTCAGCATCTGTCTTGTACATTTGAGAAAAAAAAAAAAAAAGTCAGAATCTTTAGAAATCAAGAATCAGTGATATTTTCAGTTTCTTCAATAAATGTAATGGGATCAGTTATCTTGCTGTTTAATTACTTTTCTTTAACATTTTACTTTATATTGCAATAAATCACTGTTTCTTATTAATTATTAGGAAAATAATTGGTGTTTTCTTTTCCCACATTATTTCAGTGCAGTAATGTCTAATCTAGATTCTATCTCTGTATCAGTTAATAATAATTTATCCCGGATTTCTGACACATTTCTACTGTAGTGCACCTGAGTCAGTTATTACAGGTGAACCTGAATGTGAAGATGAATTCTCCTGGAGATCATTAAACTGTGAATGTACAGAGAAACACAGAGGAGGAAAAATAATCAACCTAAATCAGCATGAAGTCCAGTAACACATCAGGTCATGACTTTAGTCAGCATAAAGGAAGTAAAACCGAACGTTCAGCAAGTTTTGGTAATATAAGATTTCACATAAACATTTTTTAAAAAAAAACTTCTCGGAACATCTTTGTTTCACTTCTAGAAATTGGTTTAAAGTAATTAGCCTGAACCACGACATGAGCTTTGATTGCTTTTCAGGAATTAAATCTGATTTTAGCTCCATAAGATATTAGACGATTTTGTAAGTTGAGAAAGACAAAAACATAGCAACACACTTTTAAAGGCTTTATAATGCACAGGTATAATGCTTTGAAATGATTAATTATGTCTAAATGTAGTAAAACTAAAGACCCTTAAACGTCCCACATTACAGTTTGAATGACCTCAGAAATGTTTAACAGCAGCATTGGGAATAGAGTGAGTATTGGAAGTGATTTTATTTATGTAATTGGGGAAGAAAAAAGAGAATAAAAATAAAAAGAGATGTGCAAGTGTGCATTTTCTGCAGGGCAAAGCTGCCTAGCTTCCTGTAACATCAGGGTGTAGCCCAATATTGAGGGTTTATTTTACCATCAAATTCTAAGAAACTACTTGTTTGTTTTTTTTTCTCTCTCGTGCCTTGTGATGAGACTAAGTGTCTCTAACGTAAAGTAGTGTCTCTAATGACAAAAAAAATCTGTCAGTGCCAGAATTTCATCTGTTATAAAAAATATATATTGTGCAGTTTAGACGGAGTGCTTTGAACCCATCTTAAGAATTAAAACCAAGATGTTCTTCAACGTTTTATATTAAGGTTTATGCAGAATCTCATCTTCCCCAAACTTGATTCTTAAAAACTTTAACCTGCTAACCAAGGTCATGACCTGAAGTGTTACTGGACTGAGAGCAGAATTTCCTTGCATTCACAGTTAAATGATCATCCTCACAATTCTCCTGTAATAACTGATTCAGGTAGACTACAGTAGAAAATGTTTCAGTAATTAAGGCTACATTTGTCCCGAACCGGTATGTCTTGCCGTTCGGGCAGGTGGTAATGCCGTGGGCAGAGAGAGCAGGCATACGTGCAGAGGGGTTGTTTTTAAACACACGGCTTTAATGAACAAAAAGGAACGAACAAAACATACTTGGACTCTGAACAGAACACACACATGTCTCTTTTAGCAGTCCACATGATTGCAAGCATTTCAGAAGGCTTAGGACTGACACGAAGACTAGGGACTGCACGGGACTGGAAGACTAAGGACTACACGGGAACACTCCCACACACTAGAGGCGTTTCCGTGACAATTAGACAACAACAATAATTTTATTTACAATAGATGCTGTTATGATTTCTGAGATTCTGTTGGCAGATTTCTCTCTGCTGTAGCACTTGTGTCTGTTCTAGGTGGGTGTGGCCTGTTAATCAGCTGGAGCKCGGGATTSGTTCTACCCTGCATCCTATCCTGATATAAGGACCGCCCCAAACACTCAGCTTTTGCCATTTTGAGCCTCGGTCATTTTGATCTGTCGTGTGCTAAATTTGAGAGATTTCGATTAACTGTTGTATGTTCTGTCGTTTGTTTGTTTTGAGTGTTGTGCCAGAGAGAAAGAAAGTGTGAATGTAGTAGGATTTTTGTTGTCTTTGTAAATCTYTGTATGGATTGACTACCCGGTTTATTTGATCTTTGGCTCGTTTGACTATGGAATGGATTCTGATTTGGTTGCTAGTAAACATCTAACTTTTTGTAAATAATTAGTATATAACTTGACACACGGGAAGTAGGGGGTGAGACGCCATTTCCTTTTCACATATCTGTTTACTCTGTTTTTGAGTTAGGAAGTCAGGTAAGTAAATTTGTATTTTGTTTTCTAAACTTTAATTTCGGGTTATTTAGGTTTAACTCCACGTCTATTTTGTTTATTGTTTTGGCCTGGTCTACCTCTGAAGGAAATCCCGTGTAGAACGAAAATAAACTATTGATTGTATCTCTCCGGTGTAAGCTCATTCAGTTCTCTTTTTCCGTCACGGCTAACCGCTAGAGGTCGTAACAATACACTGACAATTCTATTTATTTAATAATTAAATTATTTAAATAACAATGTTTATATTATTATTACTATTAGTAGCAGTGATTAATTTAGATTATGAAATAAAACATTTTGTTGTAATACCTGGAACAAATATTTTTATAATATATAATAATTACAAAAATAAGTTATATATAATTAAGATACTGTACAGTTACACAGCACGTATGTGGTTCAATGTACCGGTCTCCTGACTTTTTGTCACAATCCTTTAGTCCTGTATGCTGAGTAAACAGGGATCTTGTACTTCGTGTCGTACAGTGTTGCAAATTCAGCTTTATTGTTTAGAGTCTGACAGATCTGTTTATACCGATCCTTATTGTTATTATCACTAAACACAGTGGGAGGAGTTACTTTGTTATTCACCGTAATGAAGAAATGTGTACTGTTACGTGAACAGTTCACAGTGAAATCATTGACGACTTCAGCCAGACAGCCTGAGAGTGGAAGCAGAAGGAGAACTACAGCGAGGAGCTTCATGATGGAATCAGACGCAGAAGAGGAAGACGATGTTCACTGAGCGACGAGTGCAGAAGAGTCTCAGTGTCAGAGACTTTATATAGAGCTGTTACATGAGGTCACATGATGTCAGACCTGAAAACCACTATGTTGTCTGCGCTTTTCCAGTGCCATCCAGGTGTTGTGTGTGCGGCAAAGCGCAAGACATGCAGTATAAGGTTAAAAATGTGGAGAACAGTTCTATCCAATTTCTCTCTGACAAAAAGAAAAGAGATTTGTGGTTAATACGCATCCAGCAGGGAGATGAGGTCAGAGACGCGCCCTTGTTGGCGATCGCTTTGCTTGTGTAGTGACTATTTTATTCAGGGAGCGCCATCATGGAAATAATTTTTGTAAAGTTAACTCAATAGGTATTCATTTTACAAGATGCACTTGAGCTATGATTGCTAATTTAGAGGTAATGCCGGAGTTAATTGAATATTTTTTTTTCTTTATCACAGTAATGTTTTTGGGAAATAAAATGGAATAAAAAGTAAATTTTCCAATTAAGATATGTACTATAAGAGTGTTAGTTTGCTTTTAGCTGTACATAAATTTAAAAACCCTGTGATGGATTGGCTCCCTGTCCTGGGTGCACCTCATGCCCAAAGTCTCCTGGGATCGGCTCCAGGCCTCCCGCGTCCCTGAGTACAGGATAAAGCGATATATAGATGATGAGTGATAAATAATAATAATAAAAATCCTGCAACCTTTAATATAACCAAAACAAAATCTTGATTTTGCTGTTAACTCGATCAATTCCACCAAAAGACATACATTTGAGGTTTTTCCATCTAAAAGAAGAAAGTCAAAACTACTCCTACTGGAATGTCAGGTTCAGGCTGATTATACAGAAAGTCCACAGATGAAAATAAAATCGAAACACTCGAGCAGTTATTCGGAAATGTTTAAAGATTGTTAGAAGGTCATTGTTTGAGGAACTTCTAGCTTCACTTCTGCAATGAGCACCAAAGCAAAACCTTCAGTTCCTTTTTATTGACCAACTTTATGACGATCTGATATGATGAACTTCTAATCTAATCATCAATATTCAGTATAAAGCTGTAAAGATTAAACTTTAAACTATATTTTGAAGTCTGCGTGAGCAATACTGGAAATTTCACCCAAGGAAATAATTACCTTTAGACCAGCACACAACCAAAAGGACACGCAGGTCGGTTATACTAAGGAGGCTAGAGACGCTACGCTGTTCACGCAAAGACTGGCGCGTAGTCATACATAATTATTAATAAGTACTCAATAATTTCACCACTAATGTTAAAGTCATTTTTTATTCTACTCTTATAATCCTCCCCAGATAAATAAAATAAAATAAATAAAATGATAGTTTTGACAATTGCATGTTTAAATGCATGTGTTCTGTTTTGATGGCTCCAAGTTGATTTAATTAAGCTTATATTTTATTAATAAAAATGTTCTTAGAAATGTGACATATTTCGCAATCATTTTGTATGGTTAGTTATAGACTCCCACATCCCCAAAAAACTACTTGACCACACCAGCACCCTTGAATTTTTTTTCACACACACTTCCCCTCTGTCTCTCCCTCTCACACACACACACACACACACACACACACTTACTGTACCACATGCTCTTTGTACTACTTTTAATACACACCAACATGAATTTTCACACACTGGCACTCTTCTAACACAATTTCTCCATTGGTTTATTTTCACTGAGCTGTGTTTTGTGTGCTTTGGCTTGAGATTGATGAGGGAGTCAGACAGTTCCACGAGTCTTCTCCAGCACATCCCAAAGATTTTCAATGCAGTTAAAATCAGGCCCCTGAGACCAAATCATGTGCTGTCAGGATAAAAAAAAACAATCCACTGATGGGGTCCTGCTCATTATTTGATCTCCACATGACGTTGCTGAGTCTCGACCTGAGCGACTGAAGCGACCCCAGATCATAACACTGTCTCCAGCACTGTCTTACAGCACTTCCCTTCTCACCCTGACCACGCCCATCACTCTGGAGTAGACTCAGTCTGGACTCATCAGGTCACTTTTCCCGTCCTTCTCTATATAATCCCCTGCTACACTAATGCACTTGTGTCACTAGTGCTTGGACACCATCAAGGTAGAAAGATTTGCCAGTACGCCAGAGCCGTGATCGGACCGTCTGCTTCACGCCTGAAACACTGGCCTCCAAGGAACTCCTTTAATGGACCAAACATCTGGAGTTGTAGATAATTTATCCAGGAACTTTTTTTAAAGGAACAGCGTTCCACTTTTTGAAATGTTCACAGGAACAACTGCAGTGGGCTCTGAGCCACTTTTCCTAGAATTGTCATTCACAGACATATGGCCTTTTAGAAATGGTTTTTTATATGTTGGACACTTGGCAGGCCAGTACAGTGGAACCTTGGACTGTGAGCATAATTTTTTCCGGAAGCGTGCTTGTATATCAAAGCACTCGTATATCAAAGTGAATTTCCCCCATAAGAATGAATGGAAAATAACCGTTTATTTATTCCACAACCACAAACATAATTAATGCAAAATGAAACAAATTAACCTGCACTTACCTTTGACAAGAATCGTGACTGATGTTAGATGAGAGAAGAGAGGAGGAGGGCGGCGAACTGTAAACACACGTGCATGCACAAAAACACACACACACACACACACACACACACACACTAACAGAATCGCTGCTCTGTCGGAAAACTTCTATTACAAGGAACCTCTCTAATGACACTTGCTTTTGCCTCCTTTTGAGGATTTTGTAAATTTTGTAACCAACAACTTGTATGGAACAAAAGTGAATCCGTGTTGGTTCCAACTGCTGTCTGCAAATCTGACTCTGTCCTGAAGTCACAACAAAGAAGTGAAACGGCTCCAACATTTAAACACAGACCCGGTTCAGAGTCGTCGGCGATCGTGGTGTCTTCACTAAGTGTGAATGCCTTTGTTATTGAGACAGTTTCTTCTCGGAGGGCCTTGGAGATGAGAAACCACATTTAGAATGAGAACTACAGGCTTGTAGATATAAAAATACACCTAGACTGAGTTAAAAAGAGTTCTTAAAATGTGGAAAGTGTTCCAAAAAGTGGACTAAATATAAAAGTTCTCTTACATCATCACGCATCAGTGATGAAGTTCATCAGGTCTGTGAGAAACACTTTGAAAATGTCAAATGTATTACAAATAATCAAAATTGGTTGATAATATATGAATTGTATTGTAAATAATAGAAGCTATTTTTGTACAAAATAGAGAAAGGATTTTAAAAAATCAAAAGTTGTGAAAAATCTAGTTATGTGGATTTGGGCGTGGCCTAAACAAATTGTACACAGTGCAATACAATAGCACCACCATCAGGCCAATAGGGGCATTTTTAATTGGATCGTAGGGCAATTGTGAGGCAAAGTTCATAGTTTTAGATGTTATGGTCACTTCTGCACATATATTTAAGAAAGAAAGAAGAAACAAAGAAAGAGAGAGAGAGAGAGAGAGAGAGACGGCTTTCCAACTAACTTCATAGTGTTCCTGCAGCTTGTTATTAATAATAAAAAATTATTAACTACATATTCATTTATTAAAATATAAATATACATATGTATTCATATATACATGTATATTTATTTTAAAAAAAGAAAAAAATAATAAAGAAAAACTAAAAAAAAAAAATTTTTTTTTATAAATAAATATATATAATGTAAATATATAAACTTACCATCTTTTTTGTTTTTTTCTTAAAGGTGCAGTATAAAAACCTTTCGTAAAACGATCTGGTCATGATCACACCAGTAGTCACACTGTGTCACTATTAACTCATTATAATGGAGCGTAACAAACCCAGTGTTTTTGAGGTTGCATGCTCCTCCAGGTCGTGTAGTCCAGGATGATTTCCTAAAAAAAAGCTCGGAGAGATCTCTGTACTGGAGTATCTTTCTTCACAGTGGTGAGACTCCCTCTCTTATCAGCTGAGAAGGTCCTCCCTGGCCCACCTGTCTCATTACGGTTACTAAGCTCATCAGGTCTGTATGTTTTCTTTATAATATTGATCTCAGTACGTCTAAGGTCTCTGATTGTGTAAGTTCTTTTTTCTCTCTGCCTCATTGTGCTTTCCTTGTCTTTCTCTAGTACAGCTCTGGTCCTGATGCTGACAAACATCCAGATGTGATCAAAAGCTCAGAATCAAGACTCGATGCTGCAAGGGTCTTATAGCCACTTACACTGATTAAATAATTGACTAAAACACACCTGAGTAACCAGAAACCCCTGTGAAGCCCAAAACATCCCAAACAACATGGTACCACGGAACACATGAAGTGCTGTACTGTAATCCTACTGTATGATATTTACTGTAATATCACCTGGAGCCGAATGTACAAGGTCCAGTGTGTGCTGTAGCTCTTCCACTACAGTACAGCCTGAGAGTCTGAGTGTAACCTGGCCAGAATCTGGTTTTTAATTTTTCATACAGTCACTTACCGATTAAAAAGTTTATAATGAATAAAGTTTGAATGTAAATGCAATAATAAAACACATTCCAGTTATTCTGCAGTTATTCTATGTGTACAGACATGAGATCTCCTATACATGCGTGTGTATGAAATAGGGAAATAGGGAAAGTACTGAATCCGATTAACATGAAAATGTTCCACTTGTGTGTGTTTCTGATTCTCACTGATGTGTGTGTGTGTGTGTGTGTACACTAGAAGATTATTACTGCTGAATAAGAGACAACTGTCACCACACAGAGCTGCTAAACCGCTGACGTGTAGACTAAACATGAACGCGTGTCTGGTTTACACCACGTGGGGGTTTCGACTGGAGAGCCACTGTGAGTGTGAGGAACAGTGCGGCCCTGATCCTGAAGCTGTAGGAGGAACACAGACGGTTATCACATGATGGTGTTGAAGCCTGTGTGTTACTGCACCACGTTTCTGCACTAACTGCTGAGCTCTTTGCACCTCACACCGACCGTCAAACGGATGTCACATGACCAACTGGTCTGTCATGTGTGAGATGACTGTGATGTCGAGCTCAGGGGAGAACTGTTACAAAACGTTTACTCCGTTCACGCGACTTATTTACAGAAGAAATTCTCTGACAAAACTGATGTGACATGAGTTTACTTGCCTTTGTAGATTAGATGATCATATATTACATAATTATTACACTTTGTTATTCCTCCATGGTCTTTACCACTTTGTCCTGTATGTAGGGTCACCGGTGGGCCTGGAGCCCATCCCAGGAGACCCAGGGCATGAGGGGTACATCCTGGACCCGGTGCCACACACTTATTAATTGCTAATTTAGGATTAGCAGTTAGCAGTTAGCTTAGTTTGCATGTCTTTTGACTGTGGGAGGAAACTGGAGGAAACCCAACAAGCACAGGGAGAACCAGGTCCAGGGCCGGGAATCGAACCCGCGACCCTGGAGGTGCGAGGCGACAGTGTTACTGTTAACTACTGCAAATTTTACAAATGTAATGGTCTGGGAGGAATCCTGTGTTTGAACTTTTTCAGACAGAGTATCCTTTAAAATATAAAGTAATTTTGATTAGTTTCATCTTTTCATTGTGCTTTATTTTGTAAAATGTTCCTGTGCCCCTGATGGTCACTTCTTCTTCTTATTATTATTATTATTATTATCCATTATTCATCATAGTGTTTTTATTAATTTATGAAAGAAGGAATAGCAGAGATAAAGGACAGTTTAATGACCAGTGATGAATGATTTGATCTGATTCAGTCACAGACGACCATTTGTTTAAAATATTTAAAATACGTAAGGAACACGGTGCTGATCTCTGATTCTGATAATAGATGCACATTTACATTAAATCTGAAACATGCAGTACAGATGCCGAAAGCTTTAAACACACTCAGTTTGAAACAGGAGAAGAAGTACTGCAGCCACTCACTCCACTCAAATCCTTCTCTTTTCCTTTTGTTGTTAGTTTGTGTGTGTCTTTTGAAAACCATCACCTTTATTTCGTTAAAACTCTTCCTGCTGTTCTGCATCTAACATCCACCACCGAACAGAGTGAAAACTGTCCCGTACAGATTACGTAATCTCATCTCTAGATCCCGCCTCCTGATCCGTCGTGGCTCCTCACCATCCTCCGTATTCTCTCCGACGTACCCACCCGAGTGTCTGTGATCATTCCTGTTATCCAGGCAGCAGAACGCCGTCCAGTAATGACTGGGAACTCGCACTCTTTCATTCATAGCAGTGTCACCCGGCACGACCCCAGTCACTACATACGCACGCAGGCCTGCTTTAATGCAGCGTGTGTTCAAGAAATGAGCCACGTTCCTCTCTGTCGTCCTCCACCACCCGCGGGTGAACCTGGGGTTCTGTGGAGCAGCGTTGGTCAGGGTGAAGGTGGCGTTGGCACAGCGCCGGGTTTTGGCGCGGTAAACTGGAGCCAGGTGCCCTCTGTCATATTTATTCACGTCATTTTCGTTTACGTCATCGTAATCAGAATTCAGAGCCTGATTAGCTCCACGATTTCGCACACCAGCTTCAGGTCTCATGTTCTTTCCTCCACGCCATGGAGAGTCCAGCTGCAGACGCAGACATACGGGAGAACCACACACACACACACACACACAGATTGTAGGACACTTTGTAGAAATTCATACACAGTTAAAAACAGAAAAGTCAGTAATCTGATTGGATGAGAGGCGTCGCATGAGTGGTGATAATAGACAGTAACAGCACTGGTCTGTTTAACTATGTATATCACTCTCAGTCATCTACTGTCTTTCGTCTGTTCCCTTTCAGGGGTCTCCACAGTGAATCATCTGCCTCCATCTAACCCTGTCCTCTGCATCTTCTTCTCTCACACCAACTAACTTCATGTCCTCTCACACTGCATCCAGAAATCTCCTCTCTGGTCTCCTCTAGACCTCCTGCCTGGCAGTTCCAACCTCAGCATCCTTCTACCGATATATTCACAACCTCTCCTCTGAACACGTCCAAACCACCTCAATCTGGCCGCTCTGACTTCATCTCTAAGCCGTAGAGCATCGCTGGTCTCACCACAGTCTTGTACACCTTTACTTTAATTCTTGCTGACACTCTTTTATCACACAACATACCTCACACTTTTCTCCACCCATTCCACACGCCTCTTCACCTCCTTTCCACGCTCTCCGTTGCTCTGGACCATTGACCCTAAGTACTTGAAGTCCTGCACCTTCTTTGCTTCTGCTCCCTGTAGCCTCAACATTCCACTTGGGTCCTTCTCATTCACACACATGTATTCTGTCTTGCTACGGCTAACAGCTATTCCTCTGCTTTCCAGAGCGTTCTTACACCTCTCTAGATTTTCCTCCACCTGTTCCCTGCTCTCACTACAAAGCACAAAGTCATCTGCAAGTCCATGGAGACTCCTGTCTAACCTCATCTGTCACCCTGTCCATCACCARAGCAAACAAAAAGGGGCTCAGAGCCGATCCTTGATGCAGACCCACCTCCACCTTGAACTCTTCCATCACACCTACAGCACATCTCAGCACTGTCCTACAGCTCTCATACCACTCTAACATACTTCTCTGCCATTCCGGCTTCCTCATACAACACCACAGCTCCTCTCTCGGCACCCTGTCGTACGCTTTCTATAAATCTACAAAGACACAATGCAACTCATCAGCTTTATTCCTCTGTAGTTGCCACAGCTCTGCACATCCCCCTTGTTCTTAAAGATCAGCACTAATACACTTCTCCTCCATTCCTCTGGGAACCCCTCAGATCTTATTAAACAGTCTAGTCAGCAACTCTACTGCCACCTCTCCTAAGCACTTCCACACCTCCACAGGTATGTCATCAGGACCAACTGCCTTTCTACTCTTCAGCCTCCGGTTTTTGCTACTTCCTGCTCCATAACAGTCACCTCTTCAACTCTTTCTTCTATTTCATAGATGTTCTAATAGTTCTAATAATAAATTATGTTTTCTGGAACAGTCGTATAAAACACTGTCACACCCGAGGCCATGGTGTTGTACTGAATATCAGCATGGCTGTGATATCTTCAGCACCCTTGTGCCTATGATTACATCACAGCTGTGCTCATATTCAGTACAACAGCACGACCTTAAGTGTAATATATGATTTATTGATTTATTGTAAAAAATACAATAAATCAATAAATTGTGTGTGACTCTAAAAAATTGTGATTCTTTAGAATAAGTCATCAGCAACTATACTATAGTATACTATACTACAATAAACTATACTACACCACACTACACTATATTACACTATACTAAAATACACTATACTACACCACACTACACTTGACTACACTACAACACAGTACACTATACTACATTATACTAAACTACACTACACTATATTACACTACACTATATTATACTACACCATACTACACCACACTACACTCTATTATACTATACTAGTGTGATGTAGTATAGTATATTATACTACACCACACTACATTATATTACACTATACTAAACTACACTATACTACATCACATTATACTACACTACGCCACTACGCCACACTACACTATACTACACAATACTACACTACACTATATTACACTACACTATACTAAACTACATTACACCATACTTCATCACACTACACTACACTATGTTACACTACACTATACTAAACTACACTATACTACATCACACTATACTATACTACAATACACCACACTGCACTACACCATACTACACTACTCGATACTTACCATACCACACTATATTACACTACACTATACTAAACTACACTATACTACACTACACCACACTACACTATA
>QMIH01004770.1:0-14846 GCA_003987875.1 Clarias batrachus
CGTTTTCACGCAGCATTGAGTGTAGCTTTTGAAAGGGAACAAATTTAGCAGTTAATGGATCAACTTAGCAAAAATATGACACATCTGAAAAAAATTGCTTTTCGCCCAGATCCCTTGTCCACAGCCAAAGAAGGATGCTTAAAATGTGTTGCTGTACACAATATTTATTGTAAATATTCAATAAATCCTATATTAATCAATAGGGTTTGTCCATTTTTGTTTTCAATGTATTTTAAACATGACACACATTTTGATGCATTCTCCAATGGCCAAGCAAAAAGAAAATCCCCCAAAAAGCTTCAATGTACAAAAGCAAAAAAGCTTACAGCCTACTGTAAACTGTATTGTAAAGTTTATGTAATTCTTATCTCTTTTTATACATAGAATAAACTGCATTTTATATTGACCAAAATATAAATATCTCCATTGTGGCTTGAGAATGGCCCTTGAATAGCTGCTATTTAGTCATATAAAAATATTTGTTACGTGCAAATGTGACCATTTTTTTTGTTTGCCATCTGCCAGGCCACATGGAAAATGAAAGGTACTTTCTACATTAGAATGTACCTTTCACTTTCTATTTCTTAGAAATCATTGGATTAAGGAAACACTGTAAAGCATTGCATAAAAATAGAACAAAGGTGTGGTTTTGATGCCTTCTACAGAGTAGAAATTAGTAAAACAGAAAGAGAAACCGGTGGATGTGTCTGTGCTTTTGACTGATACTAAAAGTGAAACTAATGTGCATGATTACAGGTTCTTTCCAAACAGGGAGGGTTCGACAGTAAAAATAAAGAAGCACAGGGTACGCTGGCAATGGCGCACCCACACACACAGACCGAATTCAAGGCCTCAAATACATCAGCATGTCAGCACGCTTGGCAGAGCGTCGTGATGTCATAACAATGATTGACAGCTCAGTCAGCCAATCAAGTCAATCCTAGAAGTTGAGCAAGAAAATACAACAAAAAACAAGGGGGAAGGAAGAAAAAAAAAGAATAAACAGAATTCACACTTGGAATCGTAACACTCCCCCCCCCTTAAAAAAAAAAAATGAATATAGTTTTTATAGTTCTTACATCCAACTCTAGACAGAGCATCTGCGGTTTTCTGAACGCTTTTTGTACTCAATTTTGAGGTGGTAACCTTGGACGACCAAAGACCAGCGCATTAATTGCTGATTCTGGTTATACATACGAGATAGGAACACTAAAGGATTGTGATCAGTAAATACAATTATAGACAAATTGCTGGAACTCAAATACGCATCAAAATACTGCAATGCCAAAAGTAAAGCCAAAGTTTCTTTCTCAATTGTAGAGTAATTCAACTGACTTTTGTTGAACTTACAGGATAAGTAGCAAATAGGATGGTCAAAACCATGGACATCCTCCTGAATAAGCACCGCGCCCGCACCGACAGAGCTCGCATCAATCTCCAATTTGAAGGCCTTTTCATACACTGGTGCTGCTAAAACAGGATAACTACACAGTAGAGTTTTAACATTCTCAAAAGCATTTTGACATTCGTCAGACAATACAATACAGACCATGTGTGACGGGCTTAAGAGTGATGTCAGAGGGCTAACTACAGTAGAGAAATTTCTACAAAAAATTCGGTAATACCCAGCCATCCCCAAGAATCTACGAAGTTCCTTTCGAGAAGTAGGAACTGGGAATTCTGCAATAGCGCTTATCTTCGCCTCTACAGGTTTCACTTGGCCCTGCCCCACTTCTTTGCCCAAATACGTGATTGTAGCTTGTCCAAAACATTTGGCAAGATTCAATGTTAATAAGCCTCTGAAACGTGGCTGGTGCATTGCGCATCCCAAAAGCCATTACACAATATTGCATAAAGTCATCTGGGGTTACAAAAGCAGAAATGTCAGATGCACGAGTAGTTAACGGAACTTGCCAGCATCCTTTTAATAAATCTAACTGTAGAGCCCTACATAATTTCCATTATGTTTGTATAAGATGGCTCTAAAATAATTTTTGTGTATGTGAGTGAAAGGAGAACTAAAATGAAAATGAGAACTGCAGACTCGGACTCTTTAAGTTGAAGGGGCGGGGTTAGGGAAAAAAAGACCCCGGATGAAAAAAAAGAGAAGGGGAGTTTTTGTGGAAAAAACCACTACGACTGGAGTTCGGCGTTGCAACGAGGGATTTTTTTTTCCTTTGCCGCGAAGAGTGCTTGCAGGGTTGGGTTCGCGGACCTTGTGTGTTGCAGCTTGGAGAGAGAAGTGTTAAGAGGGGGCTCGGGTCAACGTGTCACGCAGCCGGAAAAGTTCGCTGCACGAGGCGCGCGCACACCTCTGCCTTGCGTGAGTGCGCACGGGAATGTTCCACATGAGAGACTTTAATACCGGTCATAACGATTTAATTTTCATTTGTTTGTGTTAGATTCGGTGGGAAAACCCATCCGGAAGACTATCCCCGTGTTTATTTTGCTCAGTTCCGTGATGTACGCCATGTTATTCGTTTGAAATTCGGAAGACTATACCCGGGTTTAATTTGTTGGCTAAGTGGGACGCCATCTTAGTGATGTGTGTAGTTTGGGGGGTTGTGCCACCTGCATGATCTTCGTCTTTTTGCAACTGAGWGATTGGTGAGGCCACRRCGGGAGATGGAAGACTGTTTCAGAGGAGTCATCTGATCTGTTCGAGGAGGGAGGCGGTAACGGACGCTGTGTTCATTTCGGTGTGCGTCGACAATCAGTGTTTATGATTTCTACGGTGCAAACGTGGTTTCCCTGGATGTGTGAGTACGGGTTTTTCATTCAACGAAAGAGCTCCATCTAGCGCGCCAACGAGGTACTGCAAATCCCAGCTGGGTACATGTACGGTGAAATTGGGCAAATCAAAGTATCTCAGTGACCTTGGGTGTATGTTTTTTTTTCTGTTTTCTTTTATGGTTATTATTTTTTTCAGTTGTTTATTCGACTACTAGTATTGAATGTGACTTTGTGAAGCGAACTAGTGGTTTCCTCTCATGATTGGGAAGAGAAAAAACACCCAAAAGAGTTCCTGAGGAAAATAAAGCCACATTGATTAATCAGTTAAAAGTGGGGTGGTTGTCTGTGAATCTTCTATAACGCATGTGTGGACAGGCTTAAAGGTTAAACACAGGTGTGCTTAAATGTCCAAATTGAAACATTAATCTGACACAAACAAGTGACAATCTGAGACCTCGATTTTTGTTTTATACTGTAGTCACGGTAAGTGAAGAGAAATGTGCTTTCCCTAGGAGTAGTGGAAAATTGTCCCTTAGGCAGCGGTTGAGCCATGCGATGCTACTTGGTGGGAGGGCTACATAACTTTCTGACAAAATTTGGAGAACCAAGAGTATCTACGCAATCCTCCATGCGCGGCAATGGAAAACAATCAGGTACAGTTAGTGCATTTACCTTCCGGTAATCCGTACAAAATCGAGCCAATCCGTCACTCTTGGTCACGAGTAAGCAGGGTGAACTCCACGGACTACAACTTGGCTTCGCTAACCCATTTTTAAGCAAATATTCTACTTCAGTTTTCATCACAGAGCGTTTCATAGTGTATGCATGTTGTTTCACTGGGACAGCATTACAAACATCAATATCGTGTTCAAGCAAAAGGAACATCATGCAAAAGTGAGGGAAATGTGCTAATCAACTTTTTGATATCACACCTTTGAGAGTCAAGTCAAATTAAGTAGGCCAAGTCAAGTAGGCTTTTATTGTCATTTCAACCATATACAGTTCAGTACACAGTGAAACGAAACAACGTTCCTCCAGGACCAAGGTGCTACATACAAGCAAAAACATAAATTTAACAACACAACATAAATTAACAATGCAAGATTTAAAAATTTTTAAGTTAACCTAAAAACTATCAATTTCTATACAAAAAGAGACAACAGACAAACAAAGTGCACGTGCAAATGTGCAAACGAAGAGCTACAAATGACAACACAACAACGTAACAACAACGTAACACCTTACAGTAAAGAAGTACCTTTTTTTGTGATAAGGTATGAGTTGAGGTAGTGGAGAGAGCAGCAAGTAAACAATTTACATTGTGTCCAAAAATATTGTGTGCAAATAGCAAAGTGAAATAAATATTGTGCAAATATTGCAAAGAGCAGTTCAGATAGGTGAACAAATTAAGGTGGTTGTAGATCAGTGTGATTGTGCATGTGTGTGTTTATCAGTTCAGTCTGGATATTATTTAGTTCATCTGTTTTAGTGATTTATGTGTGTGTGTGTGCGCTTGTGTGTTTATCAGTCCAGTCTCTTTGTGTTGAGGAGACGGATGGCTTGTGGGTAAAAACTGTTACATAGTCTAGATGTAAGTTCCCGAATGCTTCGGTACCTTTTTCAAGATGGCAGGAGGGTGAAGAGTGTGTGTGAGGGGTGTGTACGGTCAGCCACAATGCTGGTGGCTTTGCGGATGGAGCGTGTGGTGTAGATGTCTTCAATAGAGGGGAGAGAGACCCAGATGAACTTCTCAGCTCTCCTCACTATCTGCTGTAGGGACCTGCGGTCTGATATGGTACAATTCCCAAACCAGACAATGATGCAGTTGCTCAGGATGCTCTCGAAAGTTCCTCTATAGAAGGTGGTGAGGATTGGTGGTGGAAGCTTTGCCTTTCTCAGCCTTCTCAGGAAGAAAAGACATGGTTGGGCTACTTATGCAGAGAGCTGGTGTTGAGGGACCAGGTGAGGTTCTCCTCCAGATGGACACCCAGGAATTTCGTGCTCYTGACGATCTCCACAGAAGAGCCGTTGATGCTGAGCGGAGAGTGATCACTCCGTGTCCTCCTGAAGTCAACAGTCATCACTTTTGTCTTATCGACATTCAGAGACAGGTTGTTGTCTATACACCAGTCTGTTAGCCTCTGCACTTCCTCTCTGTACGCCGACTCGTCATTCTTGCTGATGAGACCCACCACGGTCGTGTCATCAGCGAACTTGATGATATGATTGGAGCTGTGTGTTGCTACACAATCATGAGTCAGCAGTGTGAACAGCAGGGGACTGAGCACACAGCCCTGGGGGGCCCCAGTGCTCAGTGTGGTGATGCTGGAGGTATAGCTTCCGATCCGCACTGCCTGAGGTCTTTCGGTCAGGAAGTCCAGGATCCAGTTACAAAGGGAGGTGTTCAGGCCCAACAGGCTCAGCTTCTCGATCAGGTGTTGGGGGAGGATTGTATTGAATGCTGAACTGAAATCTATGTACAGCATTCTGATGTAAGAGTCCTTCTTGTCCAGGTGTGTCAGTGCCAGGTGGAGCGTGGTGGAGATGGCGTCGTCCGTCAAACGGTTTGAATGATATGCGAACTGCAGCAGGTCTTGATGTGTCTCATGACGAGCTGCTCTAAGCACTTCATGATGAAGTGTGTGAGTGCAACAGGGCGGTAGTCATTGAGACAGGACACAGAAGACTTCTGGACACAGGGATGATGGTGGACTGTGCTGCTCAGAGAGATGTTGAAGATGTCGATGAGAACATCTGCCAGCTGTTCTGCACATTCTCTGAGCACTCTGCCTAGGATGTTGTCTGGTCAGACAGATGAGACAGAAGAAAATCCAGATCAGATAAAATCTCAGAGTTTTTAAACCTAGCACACTGTTGGTATGTGTGTCGGATTATCACTCCATCATCCTCACTATCAGGAATCATACCACAAGACAACACAGCAACAGGTACATTAGCCACCTCAGGTTGTTTTACCTCTGCATCATCCTTCAAAGTTTCTCGAATGTGATATGCCTTCAGCATGTTCACATGGCATACCCGAGATTTCTTTCGCCGATCAGTGGTACAAATTATGTAATCTGTATCACTCAATTTCTTTAACACTTTGTATGGGCCTGAAAAACGTGCAGAAAAAGCAAAACAAACAACTGGCAATAAAACTAGCACTGTCGTGGAAATTAATTGAAGACTCAGGCTTTGATTTCAGAAGGTTACAACTTTATTGGTTGATCAATAAAGTCGGGAGGTCTGCAGAACACACACCGACTCCCGCCGGCTTCTTGCTTAAATACTGATCCTAAACAAAGGCGGCCAGTTTTCACGCGCTGATTTTACATTCAGCTTCTGGGTTTCATTAAATTTCCAAGTTCTAGGTGCCTCAATGTATAGATCAGATTTCTTAGACAGGCCCATTCCAAGAGGCCTATATGATGGCTTCTCACGCAAGTCTCCCATTATTTCAAGCTGGGGTATCTTTTATTTCTTAAAAGTAGGGTATGTCACATAAAATGAAATATAACATTTCTTCTACAGCACTTGATCACCTTCTTTAATCACGAAAAACAGACTTTCGATCAAATTGACTCTTCATTATAAGTTGTGCATTTACCAATGCCTCTGTTGCTACTGAACGTGCCTTGTACAGCCTTTCGTGAAATCTACTTACATAATCCAGTACATTCACTTTATCACTTTTCTCTACAGATAACATGTCTTCTTTAAGCATCTTAAGTGGACCCCTGACACTGTGACTAAATACAAGACCTGCAGGACTAAATCCTAAACTATCTTGCACTGCTTCCCTAAAAGCAAACAAAACTAGAGGTGTCCCCTCATCCCAATCCTTACCTGTATCTAGGCAATATTTGCAAAGCATAGTCTTTAGAGTCTGGTGAAAGCAGTCCAAGGCTCCTTGGCTCCCTGGCTGATAGGCACTCAAAGTCCTGTGAGAAATGTTTAAAGTTTTTAACACTTGAGCAAAAACATTCAACATGGGCAGACCAAATAATGAAAAAAAAATCTTCACTAGTGCTTGAATTATCACGGGTGCCATTATTTTCCGAAGTGGTATAGCTTTAGGAAAACGGGTTGCTATACACATTGTCAACAGATATTGATTACCGGCCTTGGTTTTGGGCAAAGGACCCACACAATCGACAACAACATGCTCAAAAGTCTCCCCCAAAACTGTTATGGGAACTAAGAGAGCACGCGGAATAGTCTGGTTTGGCTTACCCGAAAATTGACAGGTCTGACATGTTCTACAGTATTTCACTACATCAGTCTTTAAGCCAAAGATAGTACAGTCTGTCTGTAACATACAAATAAAAATAATAAAAATAATTCTCAACTCTGCTTGTTCAAGGGGGGATTTTTCTGCAATTGAAGCTCTGACAGTGTTGAAGCTACAAGGGAACCCTAATGCACAAGGTATTCCACACAATGTAACTCTCATAATATTCCATAAAAAAGAAAAGTTAATCTTTAAAAAAAAAAGTTAATTTGTCTTTGAGTAGATCTTAATTTAACATTTACAGAAGGAGTCTCTTGTTTTAGTGCTTTTGAAACTATAAAATGCTGAAAAAGTATAACATTGGTAAATGCTCTAATGTCTTTGTATTGAGTGTTTAGGGTTTAAGATACCTTAAAGTAATGACATTGACGTGGCTTTTTAATACATTTTTAATTGGAAACCGAGCAAGTATTAGTTTACGAGCATCGAGTATCATGTATCATGCATGCGACTCTTATTTTGACACCGAGCGTCACTCTCTCACCTTTTTAATGCCCCCCCCCACCACCACCACAGTTTTGCAAACAAACAGAAACTCTGGGGGGTATTCCAGAAAGCTGGGTTAACTTACCATTTGGTAAAACTTAACCTCAGGGTTGATTTATTCCCAACCCGCATACCATGAGTATGTCGGATCCAAAACCCCTGAGAAGAGTAAGTTTAATCAACCTCCTACTGGTTACCCAGAGTTAATGCGCGTGCACGGTGCATACATAAAGACATTTTCAATGGATCGCCGATTTCACGAGTCAAAATGGAAAATCAAAGTGAAAAAAGCGAGCATCTAGAAAATGTTCAAGTGTGTAGTCATGTTATAAATGCTCTCTAAAAGCCAGAGTTTGCATCTACTAGTGTTAGCTTCTAACTATAATACTGAATGTGTAGCTTTTTAACACTTCCATTAAACAAAATTCCATTAAACTTTGGATCCACGTTCTGGATTAATGCCAATAAACCATCTAGCAATTATAAAATAATATTTGGTTCTCATGGTAATGAGAAAATACAGAATAGGGGCCATCAACTTCAGTCCCAATTGTCACCAAGCAGATCCACATAATAAGCTCTGACAAGCCTCTCTGATACTGAACAGGAATAAAAACCTTGGTAACAAACACTCAGTGACTGACATGATGGCTCCTCACCTACAATACTATACAATGCATTGAGCAAAATGGGAAGTGATATCAACATACCTCTGCATAAACTCCAGTGTGCAGCAGGCCTCATTCTGATACTGTAGGTTGAAGTTATAAAAGCTGGATAACAGTGTGGCAAGACCCAATAGAAATGATTCTCCCTCAGTTACTACATGGCCCTCTATAGACACCATCCAGCTATTTGTCTCTTCCACTGGGCCTGCAGTAAGAAAGTTCAGATTGGGTCAGGGTTGTTTTGGTGTCAACAGGGGTTACTACCCTATATTAAGTAGGTGGTTATAATGTTATGGCTGATCAGTGTATATGCATACCTAGGACAATCAATCGAGGGCTATCAGGCAATGTCAGGGACCTTTCAACATCAGCTGCAGAGGCGGTTACCTATACCAAAATAAATCTCCTATTACATTTAAAATGTAAATACCTGTATTTGAACAGATAATTGTTATTAGTGCTACAATAAAATCTATTAAGAAGAGAGAAAAATATGCTGCACACTTGCATCTCCTTGGAGAAGAAAAGCTTAATTTTGCTCTTTGAAGTGAGTCATCAGGATTTGTAGAACATAGGGAGCTGTAACACGTTTTGCTTCTTATTAGAACCAATTTAAATGATTTATTGGTGGGTTTTTACTTGAAGAATTCCATGATAATTTTACTATATTCTTCAAAAGATGCTTCTAGTCGCCTGAGAACATTAGTATCAGTTAAAGTTTCAAAGTGGATACACATACTCCTTGGAACAAACATGTAAGACCAATGAGACTTTATATGCTCAAGGGAGTGTGCTGGCATTGTATTTATCGTCTTGCGTTGTAGGTAGTATGTTTCTGCCATGAGATGTTGTACTGCTGCTCTTTCAATTCCAGACAAGCCTTCATGTGAGTAGAACTCCATGAATCTCTGCATCCCAGGCAGACCACACGAGGCATCCATGCGACGAGATCTTCAACTAAAAGCAGGACTCCAGGACGGGTTAGACAGGTCCAGAGGGTAGAGGGGTCTCAATCACTGGCAGCTCAGGAGCGACATGTATAGCTTGCCAGAGAGACAGGGAGAGGGAAAAGGAGAGAGGGAGAGTGAGAGAGGGAGAGTGAGAGAGAGAGAGGAGAGAGCAGAAGAGGAGAGAGCAGAAGAGATGGCAGTTAGGTATGGTCACAGTCAAACAATGTATAAGGTGAATGTATAAATTGAACAAATGCAACAGTCATTCATTGTCATTATCCAAACTTCTCTGAGTGATGATGGTAGAATAATTATAAAGGTCTTGACTAAAACAACATGCATGTGGAATCACAAAAGAATTGGAAATCGGAAAGTACTCTAACTAGTTACTTTTATCAGAAAGTAACGCAGTAATGTAACTGATTATTTTTTGAAGACAATAATTTTGTAATGTAATTAGTTACTTTAAAAAGTAATGTCCCCCAACACTGGTGGACAGTCCATCAGATACACTCCAACAGAACACCACGTTTCATGGCCAGAGACCACAAGAGACTCTTGCAGATACTCTTGACATATCAGTTCAGCCAGAGAAGTTTTACGAAGCCACACCAGAGTTTCAAGCGTCTCAAAATCTGGCAAAAAAGACTAGCTTTGACAGAGTTGTGATTAGATCTCAAAGACTGGACTCATGAAAAATAAAATATATGGTCTTCTATGTTCTATAAAGAGATTATGAACTGTTCCATTTGAGAATGACACAAATTTCAGATGTTTGCCTCTGGACACCATCACGATGGTTTCGAACTAAAGCAATCAAGCTGTGCTTGTAGTGTAGATTTTTACTTTAATTCAAGGGAGTTAATAAAAATTAACTGTTTAGCAAGTAAATTTTTGTAGACCTCTTCATTTCCATAAGCTTAAAAGGTCATGGTCTGTTTCTCAATGATTTTGTAATGAACTAATACGTGCAAATCTTCAAAGGTAAAACTTAGTTGCTTATCACATCTTATAGATCAAGCAGAAATCTTCCTAACCGGAATACAGTGATTTCTAATAAATGGAAAGTAAAAGGTACTTTTGATGGACATGATGATGAAATAGCATGCATAGTTAACATGTCTGTCTCTCTCTCTCACAGAGTGATTGGTATTCTTCCAATTTTCTCTGCGACTGTGTGAGAGTTTGACACGTCGGCATGGTGTGAGAGTGGTGTGCATGCCGGGTGTAGAGGAATGTTGTTTAACAGTTGGAGAGGTGGTGGGGCAAGAACTCTGACACAAACTGGTTTATCAATAATTGATGAGCTCATAATGGTTTCTCCCCTTAGTTCCCCATCCAAAATGGTTGTGCTGGGAAATGTTTATTTCTGATGAAGTGATTGCAAAAGAATTATCTAGATGAGAGGTGGGGAGTAATGAGTTACATTTACTCATTTACATTTACTTAAGTAACTTTTTGAAAACAAACTTACTTCTATGAGCAGTTTTACTGCACTTTTTAATTTACTTGAGTAGATTTCTGAAGAAGGAACCACTTTTACTCTACTCGCTACTCTTACTCCGCTACACTTGACTCATTACTTTTCTACCATTTATTCTACACATTAGATATTCTTTATTTTTGCCGGAGAAATGCATCCGGAGGATCTACCACATGACTGTGTTTCACCAAATATGATGTACCAACAATAATCACATGAATAGCATATAAAAAGCAACATCTAACCAGAGGAAACATGTTGCAGTTAGTTTAGCTGTTTTACTTAATGTTGCAATGTTAGCATATATAATTAGCAAATAAGCTAGAGTCTAAAAAATATAGGTTTCTTACATTTGTTCTGCTGGACACAGTATATGGTATAGTGAGACATCTTGTACACATGTTCTAATATTATTTTCTATCTGCTGAGCCATTTGGAGGTCAGCTGAATACACAGTTTATCTTACACTGGAAATAGTTTACACTATTCAAATGTACATGTTATCTAAAGTACAGATCTCGCCATTAAGAATGCACGCTTTTTCCCGCGAGATCTCGCAATTTGGCTTGCGACATGCCGCGAAATCCCACTATGATTATTCATTATTTATTGTTATTCTTACTTACTTTGAGAGATTCTGTTTGATTTAGCTAATTTTCAATCATTTTCAAATGCAGATTGACCTGTATATCAACAATGCCACAAATTAAAGCATAAACACCATATACATTTTTTTCTCTCTTGCTATTGTACCTTTCCTACCATTTTAAATTGTTTAAGTGGTGCAGAGGTGTATAAAAACYGAAAAGAGAAACACAAAAAATGGACAGCTATTTATTTAATTATAATTTTAAGTATTTATCAACAACATTAGTAAATACTATAGTACTGCAGAGTAGAATAACATTATGATGAATAGAGGAATCTAGATTATCCACAACCCATTATCATTTTTCACGTCACCATGACATTCGTAGCCTGGATAAATACAGCCCATCCACACATCCAAAGAGCAGTTGTCGCAGCCATCGAAACCATCACTAGGCAAAACGACGAAATGGTTTCAAGCTCAGTGAAAAAACAACTGTGGCCTGACAGTAGAGTAGAGATCAGTAAGAGATCAATTCAGAGAATCAGGCAAAGACTTGGTTGGAGATATACAGTAGGAAAACTTTGCACTGTCCCATGATCCGCAACAAAAATAAAGAGATACGGCTCCAACAAGCTCAAACATGGATCAATGAAGAGGAAAAATTTCACGACGTCATTTTCACTGATGAAACTACGGTGGCTTTGGATTGTTTTGCCACAATGTCATTTCGTAAAACAGGGAGGCAAGTGTTCAAACCCAAGCCGAAACATCCTATGAAAATTCATGTTTGTGGAGCCATTTCTAGACTTGGACCAGAACCTATTGCCATCTTTGAAGGAATAATGGACAGGTCTTTCTTCGAAGAGGCGATTATAAAAGGAACCGCTGTCCCATCCATTAAGGAAAATTTCGGTATTGATCACCGTTTTTTCCAGGACAATGACCCGAAGCACACCACTGCAAGAAAAGCGATCGCAGAAGAGGGAATTAACTGGGTGAAGACTCCTGCCGAATCTCCTGACATGAATCCCATTGAAATGGTGTGGCATGCTCTGAAAGACTATATTCGAAAAGAAGCAAAACTGACTACAAAATCAGATTTAATTGCTGCCATTAATAAATTCTGGTTTGAGGTACTTACAGAAGAGGCATGTAATAAATACATAAATAGGTTGTTTAAAGCTCTTCCAGTTGTGGTTAAAAATCAGGGTGGACACACTGGAATGTAACTAAACACTGCATTTATGACCAAAAAAATTAAAACTTTGAGATGATATATTTGTTGTATGTTGGGTTTATTTGATTAAATTTAAACCATTTTAAGTTCTTTAATAATGAACACAAATATAAAAAATACATAGAAATACACAAAATCATGTTTGCTTCAGCATTGGAAACAAAATTGTTTTAGGCTAACTTTATTAAAGAATATACACTTTTGTATTCAGAATTGATGGGTCGAATATGAATTAACAAGACCGAGCTGACTGTTTTGCCAGCAAAACATAGAGTAAATAGAAATAAAATGTTTAATGGTTCCAATTAAATCAGACTTCATAGTTGGAGTTGATACTTTCAGTGTAATTCACAAATTTACTGAATATATTCAGATTTTGTAAAATAACGACAACCGTTTCCTTCCGAGACTTTAGTCTGCATCACAATAAACTGAAGCTCTGCACGTATTCTTTCCTTATTTTAATCTGTAATATTTAAGTGAAATAAATTACCGTATATGTCTAAATATTCCTTTTTGTTTATGGACATGTGTATTACGAAGTGAAGACCTATTGTTCAGTTGCTCCCTGCACGGTGTATCTGCACGGAGAGTTTGTGTGTGCTTGTGCGTGTCTGATAGTGTTAACTAACTACCTGATTCGTGAATATGTTAACATATCTTCGTTAAAACATAAAAATGTGTCGACATTGAGCACCATCAAAAGACATGAATGAACAAAAAATATTTTTTTTGTAAATGTTCTTATATGCACTTGAAGTGCTTCTGGCTTTTTATAATAATAATAATCATGTTTTTTTTTGTGTGTGTCCAGCATTGAATAATTATTTCATCCATTATTTGACCGTGGTTGGAAATAATAGATGGAATGTGACTGTTAATTTATGACTGAAATAAACCTGTTCATCGCCGTGCGTAACCCGAATTTCACTTTCACTTTACAAAAAGGCAGCGTTTTGATCAAAAGGCTGATAAACGCGTGCGATTTATTGATAAAAATCCCAGAAAGTCATTGTGTCTCGCAATAATGCACATAATACACATGACCATAAATAAAAAGGAATATTTAAGCATATACACAAAATACATTTCACTTATTATTTCACAATATTACAGATTAACACAAGGAAAGACGACGTGCTGGCGAAATAGATTTTAGGCAGAGATGTCTGCTCAGTCTTGTTTATTCTTTTTAAACCCCTCAATTCTGCCAATCTCCCATCAGTGAAACCGGTTTKATACTTTCACWMMTATCATGAATGAAAGGTGAGAAGAGGGATTACAGTAACTGGGAGTTCTGTGGGTGTTCACCTCGGAGCGCGATGTCACATTCTATTCAGTGAATAGACAAAAACAAAAACAAAATCATGTTTGCTTCAGCATTGGAAACAAAATTGTTTTAGGCTAACTTTATTAAACATTATACACTTTCGTATTCTTTGTTGTACTTCGTCTTTTTGCACCCATGCACCGATCACAAACCATTAAAATGTTGGATTTGAATTAAAATGCCACACACATATTTGTGTTTAATTAAATTCTTAAATTCTCGTGTTCCAGTGTTCATGCAGTAATTTGGTCATGTTCACCCATGGGCTGACACTATGATGATTCATTATTTATTATTATGCTTACTTATTCGGAGAGATTCTATTTGATGCAGATTGACCTGTATATCAACTTGATAACTAGCGAATGCTATTAAATGCTGCATATCTTTAACCCATGGGTGAACATGACCAAATTACAGCATACAGTATACAGTATATATACCCCTCCCCCCTCTCTTGCTACTGTATGGTACCTTTACTAACATTTAAAACTATTTATTATAATAAGTGGTGCAGAGGTGTATAATAAACCGAAAAAATAAACACAAAAAAGATGGATAGCTATTTATTTAATTATCATTTTAAATATTTATCAAGAACATCCATCCATCAATGCAGTATTGTTATCTCATTTCATTATTATAAACATAATTTATGAATTACACTCGAACGGGCAATAGAGCTCTGATTAGACTATGTATACTAATAAATAGGCTCAACATCCCGGAGCCCAAGCCTCATTTAAAGAAAAAAAAATTAATTAACAAATATTGTAAGTAAACAACAGTAGCACAAGGTTAAAAAAAAAAATTAGACTCTAAATAGATGCCGAATTATTTTCTAAGGTGTGCCAGCTGGCACTATTCTTATATTTGCTCTTTGTCAGGGTACTGTAAATCGGTCAGTGACAACCCCGTAAATTTCATGTACTGTAAATAGGTACAGTACTGTCCATCTGTATGAATTAACCGAGATGCCCACCCCCGTGAAAATGGCGAATTCAGGGAAAGGCTCCTCCGCGACAGGTTTTGTCCGGACCACTGAGCTTCTACGGATTCTAAAATTGACATTG